>JAODXP020009585.1:0-14581 GCA_027497455.2 Sardinella longiceps | reverse complement strand
AGAGTTTGTCTTACGTTAATGGCCCAATCGTCTTCACAGTCTGATTTGGCTTCTTCACTGATCTCATAAAGGGCAGAGCCATTGGAGAACCGATGTACAGTACAGTTTAGGGCTGATGCTGTTCCAGACATGAAACCCACAAATAGGATAAGCAGGTCTATACCAGAGAGAGAGAGAGAGAGAGAGAGAGAGAGAGAGAGAGAGAGAAACAAAGAGGGGGTAGAGTTTAGCCACAAAGCTGAACATAAACAGGCCAATCAGGCCTTTTTTTAATAGGTAAAAAGTTATTTTCTAGACCAGACAAGTTCTGTGGAAAAGCAGAAGCAAACCAAATCAACACAGACTCTCATTGAATCAAAATATGGATGGAAGTCCAGTCACTTTCACCTATCATCTGTAAAACAACCATTAGCCTACTTCTTGAAAAAAGTAAACAAGCTGCAATCTGTACAACTCACTCCACCTCTAGCTCCTCCTTTTCTGACGAGCCCCCGCCAACCACACCTACTGGAACCATAGATAGGTCTCTACATCGCTCTGGCTATTACATCAGCCATTTAAGCAAGCTTGCAAGGATACAAATCCAGCAATGTTCATACATAACACACATTAGCTTTGATTATTTGACATTAAATTTAGGCCAAGGCTATAACTCTACATTATTAATGTAGCATAGGCTAATCAGTCAAAAGAGAGTAGGCCTAGAACATTTAAAGGGAACAGGTTACCTGCCCATCGAAGAGCCATTGGAAACAGTAACTGCAAAAACAAAACAAGGTCAGTGTGAAACAGGCGTTGCCATCAAGCAATCAGCAGCTACAAGTTAACAAGCGCACTTTTTGGCAGAAAAAATATATCCAAATGGCTAGCAATTATCATGCTTTTCTGTAGCTGCTGGATAATCTGTGCGGCCGTCGTGGAGCGAATCAGAATCCTTTCACTGGCATCGGGCTTTCACACTTGCACATTCCGACATTTCATGGTAGCAAAGAGTAGGATAGGCTTACCTAGGCTAAGGCTTCTCTTTGATGGTACTGAACATCCTATCATAGAATTTATCACTCTTTCTGACTTGAAAAAAAAATGGATGATAACATTTTCAAACATGTCTGAATTCACTTTCTTTCACATAATGAGGCAACAAATAACCATGCAACTTACCCTTGATCGTTGTTTTCCTCGTCTAATTGCCAGTCACTACTCCTTATCTTTACCTAACAAATCACTCGTAATTTAAAAAAAAAGGTCGATTTTTAACGTGGAGAACGCAATGCAAGAACTGTGGTGGCTACACTACCCTTTTCTACTGTCAAAGATACCCCTCCCCCGCCTGTGTCATGTGATGTTACTAATAGTGAAACCGAAACAAAGTTTGAAGAAATGAAAGCGTAGCTTACTTTTTGCTATAGGTATAGGTTTTGCTGAAATAGTGCTATATGTAAATAAATTAATTATACTGTATATTAGTAAATATGACATACTTTGTGAAAAGGCTACATTTGTAAAACTTGCGCTGGTGTTTTCCTCAATTACGCAATGAGGAAAATGATGTAATTTTACATCAGGCTTTCCTGCCCAGCATAGCCTAATACACGTTTGTAATAAATCACAGAATGCAATTCAATGCTACAAAATCTACATTGATGCACTTTGATTTAAACAGTTCAAAAGAACTTTTGAATGAGATTTCTAAGTAGGCCTAGTCAAACCAGCCTTTATTTGTCATCTTTCACACTATTTTTTTTGGAGACTGATACAATGCCTGCTCAACACCTCAAAGAGTGCTTCAAATAGGTCATCACTAAAACTTGCATTATTTTATTTGCTAAATACCACATTAGGCTACTTGCCCTCACCACAAGTTGTCATTTCAATTTAGCATTTCTGAAAGATAACTTGTAGTTCTCCCATACCTGGACACTGACTGGTGTAGCCTACAGATGCCAGCCTCTGTCTGCGGGTTCCAGGGCACTTTGTTCCTGATGCCTCTTCTCCTTGGTCAGCTGCTGACCAACAGGCTCTGTATCATGAAAAGGTTAAAACTTTCCTACCCAAGTTCCTACTTCAACGCACTGCCTCCCACTTTCTTATTCTCACCCGAACCCGCAAACACACCACAGGCCATTACAGCCTACCTATGACAGTGCTTTCATGTTCTAGATGCGGTGCTAAACACTTTGTTATAGAAAATGGGCAAAAGGCCCCTCACAGCTTTCCAGATGCCACAGCAGCAGACTGCCCACTGCTGCAGGATATTGTGTGTGTTCACTCACTGTGTCATACTGTATGTGTGTCACTAATTCACAGATGGGATAGATTCAGACTCAATTTCCCATCTCACTGGATGAAAAATGACATAAGTACACACACACACACACACACACACACACACACACACACAGAAATTTGACCATTGTTTACTGAAAGTGTGGCCAAACAAGCAAGGCAGCATTCCAAATCGCGCACAATTATATATATATATATATATATATATATATATATATATATATATATATATATATATGGGCAATTCCAGCGTTATGGACGTGACATTTTCATGCATTATTGATGAACAAAATGCCACATAACCTCCGTAAACTTACCAGTATGTCACAATTTTGCTCATATTCTTATGCAAACTCCATGGCTGAATATAGGCAAACAGAAAAAAATTATATCATGATTTACATTATAAGAATATGAGCCATTCAATTTGCGTTATGGACGTGACGAAAAACGGACAAACTTTTGAGAGAGCGTAGTTTTTGCTGTGAAGTGTGTGAAATTTTTAGAGAAATGTAAATATTACTACATTCCTACCAAACAGGACACCTCAGTAAAGACAGAGAAAGACTTAATTTCAAATGTAAATGTAAAAGAAGTTGGTTTTCATTGGGAGAAATGGCGTTATGGATGTGACGTTATGGACGTGACGCATGGAAAAACCCTCCGAAACGATACAAAACAATTGTGAACGGTGGATTTTAACCTGTAACGACAGAAATAGTAATACAACAATAAAAAATAACTGATAGCATTGCAGCTTTGTGTGTGTTATCACCCACTTATGCCCATTATAAGCCCCTCCATAGACTTACATTATAGCTGAATAGGGTAAAAAATTTAACAAACAGATATCCTTTCGAAACTTGCTCAGTTGAATATTTACATTATATATATATATATATATATATATATATATATATATATATATATATATATATATATATACGAGTATATTTACGGTATATATATATACCGGTATATATTCTATTCCTTTTATACAAAAGTATAAAAACAAAAAGTGAAAATGCTAAATATACAGAATTATGCAAGATATAAGGAGCCATAAAAATACAGATAAAATGATAAAAGAAAATAACAATCTCACTAAATCAACTAAAATCAATCCTGAACATGCTTGTAACTGTGAACCTGCATGGAAAGAGAACTTTGCAAATTCTTACAGCTTAAGGCCACCGCACACCGGTTCCGACACAGTGCTCAGCACTCTGCTTCCAACATTCGATTCCATTGTTTTCAATGCAACCCCGCACACCAGCGCCGAACTCTTCCGCCGTCGATTGTGAATTACGATTCAAGTCTATTTTGTCGGAGCCGCCCATTGACATCCAATGTTAATTTCACCAGCTACTGTGCTAGGTGCTAGGCAAAATTGTCGGATTCGAAAGTGCTCCACAATGCTGTCGGAACCGGTGTGCGGCCGGCTTTACAATGCCTCAAACCTCCCTGATACGTCAATGTCAATTTATTTATAAAGCACTCCACAGCAGTTGTTTGTGCTACAAAAACAAACTAACAAAATAAAAAAATAATTAAAAGAAAATCAGAACAAAGAAAAGAAAAGTAAAATTTTGAGAAAAATAGACAAAAAAATTGAAGACTGAAAAATATGAATGAAAATGAAATTTAACAAAGGCCTAATATAACTTAAATAACTATGAAGTCTAGATCAAGTTAGGAAAAATACAGACAAAAATGAAACTTAATTTAACTATCTAAGTAAGGCCTAAAATACAGTTTATCTAATTTAGAATTAAAAAATCAGAATTATGATTAGAAGACATAATGACCAAGACGACAATACCAGCACCGTAAGATATGAGCACCCTCCTTCCTGCCATTCAGATCCACTCACAAAGTCAAACCCAAATGAATGGAGAATAAGCACAGTTTTTGTGTCAGACTACATTTAGTTTAGCACGTTTTGCTCTTTATTGAAGGCCTATTAGCTGAGCCCTAGCTTACAACCAGAAATTTCACATTTCACGGTAAGACATGGGCCTGGCAAGAAAATCTCCCTGCAGAAATCCTGAGGTGAATTCAGCATTTACTGATTGTTTACAGCAGTGTTTCTCAAACTTTTTCAGACCGAGGACCCCAATTCTATTTTCAGGGACCACCTGCCCTCACGCCCCGTCGCCAAGTCACATGCTGCTATACCAAGTCATTTATAGAGTAGGCACATCAAATGCTTTAATAAACAGTGAATAACGGTTCTGCCTCTTACACTGTAAAAAATTATTTGTAATGGGTACTTGAAAAATGAGTGGAAACTCGTTGCCTCAAGCGAGTTAAGTAACTATAACTTATCTTTTTCAAGTTAAAAGCACATAACATCTAAAAAGATAAGTTATAGTTACTGAGCTCATTTGAGGCAACGAGTTTCCACTCATTTTTCAAGTAAGCATTACAAATAGTTTTTTACAGTATATATTCAGTGAACAACTACTCTTTAAATAATGACACAGGCTAAATTCACATATTTTTATGGTAGTCAACTCGCGGACCACTTGAGCTTGCTCACGGACCACCAGTGGTCCCCGGACCATACTTTGAGAACCACTGGTTTATAGTATGGCCTTCAGCATACATGAATATTCATAGTAATTATTATGCTTATTATGCTTATTATTATTATTATGCTTATTATTATTATTATTATTATTATTATTATATAGACTATGTCCTACACAGACAGAGTCCTTCCCACACTTAACTGCTCATTGATTGGTCATAATAATTTCAACTCTGTAACCTGCATCAATCTGTGCATTCACCCAGACTGAAATCTATCCATCTTAACACCCAGGGTAGACTTCTAGAAACTATATACTGTAGGACAGACACAGGACAGAATGATTGTATATGATCATACAAGTGGCAGAAGTTCTTATGCCACCAATCTTGTTTTAACCCTATCCAGACCGGGCTTTTTGGCATAACTTATGAACAGAATGGCGTATGACCATAAAATTTGGAGGAGATGATCTACATAAAAATACTATGCATAACATCATTTTGGTGTCATTAGGTGATATTATGATGTCATTATGACATGATTTTATTGCCCAAAATGTCACCATAATGTATTTTCCATCAAATATAGGTAATGCACCTCAATTTTAGTGATCATATGCTTCAGACCACTTAAATGTTCTTCTACTGGAAATAATAAAAAAAAATGTGAAAAATGACGTCACAAAATGATGTCATAGATATGGCAATGTGGCTTCAGTTTCTTCTAACATTGCAGAAAGCAGTAAGACATACCTGTCAGAAAACCGTTGCCATGGCAACACCAACAATGATAAACCTAATCTTTTGGTACTAAATTGTAGCCAACTAAACTTTAGGAAAAGTCACCAAGTTTTGTAGTCATAGCATGAGTCGAATTATACAACATCAAAGTTGGTGCGGGCACTTTTAGCCCCCCCCTGGTCTGGATAGGGTTAATAAAAACATGTTTTAAGCACTGCACTATCAAACATCCTTCATATAACATAATATATAATCAGTGTTGGGAGGGTTACTTTTAAAATGTATTCTGTTACAGATTACAGAATACATACCCCAAAATGTATTTTGTAACTTTTTCCGACCTCGAATACTTATATTGTATGCTTTTTAGAACTACATGAATGTAACAAATCACATCCTGCAAATTCTTGTTTGTTTTTATCAACAAATTGGCTAGGCTGTTCAGCCAATACATACATTTGCAGTAGATGAGATAATATTAGGGTTTGTTAACATAAGCAAGGAATGAGTTATCCTAATGGGTAACATGGGCATTACGGCCTTAGTCACTAGCTGGCCTCGGAAACATTCAACTTTTTTATTAATTAGATTAGTGGACATTGCTTTTAGGATTTTTGTGACGTTCCCTGAGTCAAATTGCCGGTGAGAGATAGAGGGAAGCTTTATGCGGCTGCACCACTCATTCATGCATTTGGAGGTTTCAGCCACTGGAAATGGGCTACTTTCAAAAACTCCAGGCAAAGTGGAGATTTATACTGTGACACTGTGATGCGACAGACAGACAGCATTCCCTGGTTGTTTTTTCCTTATGGAGACGTCTTCATCTACTATTTAACAAAGTGTCAACTGAATATTATCTGCTATGCCAGATTGAGTTCTGTGATTCAATCAATGATCTGTTTTCCAGAAAAGTTCCCTGGGAAGTGGACCTATGGCTGTTGAATTGAAAATGTAAAGCTGTGCACTTGTCAACTTTATTATTTAGTCCTAGGCCTACTTGCTCATGTGTAGTATGATTAGCCTATGTGTAACAGGCTAATCTATCTGTCTTGCCGGTGAGGGGGTACATTTCATTTGCTAGGTGCAGTTGTGTAACTAACGCCACCGTTAGGAGAACGTTTAATAGCTCTTATTACGCTTTGTTTGGTTTAGTTCCTGACAATGCGTGAAATTACCCAAATTAGAGAGGGGATAGCTAAACACGAGAAACTAGAAAATACCGCTGAGTAATACATTGATTTTTACAAAGTAACTATTTTAAATACCACCCATGTAAACTGTATCTGTAACTGAATACAGTTACTCATAATTTCTATTTTTTTACAGTATTCTGAATACATGTATTCAGTTACTCCCCAACACTGAATATAATATAATATAATATAATATAATATAATATGATATGATATGATATGATATGATATGATATGACATATGATATGATATGATATAATATAATATAATATAATATAATAGTTCAATAAAAAGGCAATATCACCTAAGAATATTTTCACCTAATTTCACCTAAGAAACATTGCTTAGAAAGTTCTTGTCCTTTGAGGATGCTGAAAAGTTAATACATTCATTTGTTACAGTGTACCTCCAGACTCGACTACTGCAATGCTCTGTTCTCCCATGGCGACGGAGGTAGTAAACAAAAAGTTTAACCATCAGTCATACTCAGGGGTGAAAGTAGTTTCAATTTTAGGCAACCTGCCAAAACCCATAGTCAGAGCGGGTAAGTTTTGGCTTGACTTGAGCAGAATATCACTCATTTCCAATGCCATATTGTTGGTAGATGTGTTTTTACTTAATCAGTGCATGTGACTTACATGTATTTTTAATATGGGTTTTTGGTTGTCAGAAACCCTCTTCTCTTACCCCTACTACGTAGCCTAACACCTGTCAATCTTATACCGATACTTAGTATAGGTGCATATAGGCTTACTTTCAACCCTGATCATACTGCACTCAACAATGTGATTGGCTACTTTCACGGCAAGGCAGGACTTCTCCATCTTTGAGTTACGAACGGCATTAATCAGCAGAGCCTGTTTACGGAGAGCCGAATCACTCCCTATTAACGTCATTGAACCGCCTTCAACCTGCAATTCAAATGCCATTTCCACTAGGGGCGGTCGCGAGCAAGTCCTAAAACAATGAGGGCCTATGGAGCTAAATGCTAAAATATATATATTTTTTCTTCTGCATACTTGTGTCCAAAATATCACAGATTGTATTTTATTTTTAACAACGTGGACATCGATTACATAAAAAAGTGAAAGGTATGAACACCTACATCCATCACGTTTCTCATACTGAGAGCAGTTTTTACCTCAGACTCACTAGCATTATGCTACTCTATTCAAGTGAATGGCCATAGACCGCCATTCATTTTGGACTTGCTTGCACGCACCCTCTCGTTGCATTACCCCCGGTAATATTTTAAGAGTGAACACTCTCCCCTTATTAAACTTTCTCTGCCGTAATGCATTTCTATGGCAGGTTTTCTTCAGTGATTGGTCTCCTCAATATAAAGGATCTCTGATATAAATGAATATCAAATACATATGCAAATGGATGTTGAATATTAAATATAGGATTTGAAGTGAAGTGAGGGTGCTCCATCAAACAGCAGCTGTGGTACTGTAAGTCAGCACAGCAAAGCTTGGTTCTCTTTTTTTGCATGGAAAAAAGTCTAAAAGTCTACACATTTAAAACAGCAAAAACATATTTGGTGTTTTCTAGTCTAAATTTGCGAGATAATGACTATATAGTATTTTCTGAGAGCAAGCATATTTACAAAATGGAAATGATAAAAGAAAGCATGTCAAGAGAGAAAGGTTATGGGTAATGAGAGGAATAAGTCTACAATGGGTTTCCATCTACTTCTATGGCAACATCACCTCCAGGTTGAATGTTCACCTCAGGCTCATCTGGGTTGTTGTCTGGCACTTTTTGAAAATTAGCCTGAAGATTAGCCTGTCCATCTCCTGCTAGCCTCTGATTCCTCCTTCTGAAAATGTATATAAACAAGAGTGTAATCAGACTATATCAGTACATAATGAAAGTTTGGAATTGCATTGTATCACACTATCTTTCAATAGGTAGGCTACATACTGTAATCTACAAAAGAGTACACAAGAGTGATTTTCTTTATAGGTTAGGGGCCATTGTCAACTTGCAAGTGCTGTATATGCACAAGGAAGGCGTGGAGGAAGTCAAGAGAACCTTCATTGACCCTGTGCCATTTAACCATTGAGGTGACTATGAAACTGATAAATTAACTAGAACAGATTTGATTTGAAGTTTGATTGGTAATGGGTATTTAGACTTATGATGAGTCATAATCATTTATATAAGACCAGTGGTACTCGATCTATAACATCATTATACCGGTATACTTTAGATAAGAAATGTTGTTTTCTCATTCTATAGTCATAGAATGTTGGTTTTATACCTTTTAATTATCAAGACAACAGCCACACAGCCAAGCACAGTGAGGATGACACTGATTACAACGGCAATGATTGTCTTGACATGAGATGATGAACCTGGTGATCTCCCCTCTGGTCTCTCTTGTAAGTCTTCATTATGTTCTACAACCCAAACACACATTCATTACAGCACTGAAGAAGGTAGTAGTGCATTGATCAAGCAGTTGTCTTTGGACTGCAAAGTTCCAAAAAAAATGACACCTCATAGTATATGCATCATGCTTTTAGAATTATTAGTCTTACTGTCAGTGGTCAAAATTGATGTGGGAGATGGATTGTCACCTGTAAAACACACACACACACACACACACACACACACACACACACACACACACACACACACACAAGAACACAGTAACGCTTATATTTATAATCCACATGAATAAATAACAAAAAATATTAAATATACTGTAATTGCAATAATGTAAGTAATATGGGTAAATCCATATCAACACTTACATGAACAGGGAAGATTCTTGATGATCTGTAAAACATACAGACAGACAGATACGCAAAAAGAAATAAAAGTACAGTTGCTTTGACTATGAATTATGTACATACTGTATGACACTGGTGGACGAACAGAAAAACAATTTGAGTAAATGACTGGTTACTTACCGGTACTCTCTTCTGAGGGCACTCTACAGAGACTTTAACTGACACATGGCTCTCCACATGAACAGCATTAAATGATGCTTCCAGAACAGGAGGCTTAAACGTTAGTGCATTCTTTCCCTGTTCCTCGTAATCATAGTGCGCACACTCCGTCAGCTGAAACATAATACAAGGAAAACAAAAAGAAACATAATCTTTTAAGTTGTATCAAATTAGAGGACAGTAGACAAGTTCTGAAGAGTCCATGTTAAAGGTGATTTGGTAATGATTATGTAAGGGATAACGGCCGACGAGGTGTCCAGTTATTCATTTATAATTGTCGAGGCGGAATCTAGAACTCCGGCGACGCGCGCAGCGCGAAGACGGAGTTATTCCGCCAAGACAATTATAAAATGAATAACTGGACACCTCGGAGGTCGTTATCCCGCTTACCTCCCGTATCTATCTATCTCTCGTATATTTGAAGAAGCGTATGAAACGGAAAAGAAATAAGCAACTCATATTTAAAAGAAGCTAACCTGTTCGGTTTGGGTACTACTTTCAGTTGAAAGTAGATCTACAAGGTTGCTTATTGTTGTTATAGTTACCATTCTGAAAGGCATTCATATGGAACGGTAATCAGTTATTAGATGAGTTATTTTTTGGAACTACTTCCAAAGTAGCCGGTTATCTGGAATTAATGGCCACCTAGCAGCCAATCAGAGAAGAGAATGGCGTTCTGAAGGGAGATAAGTTATAGCTTAGTATTGTCTAGTAATGAAACACAGTAGGTGTATGGCCATGTTTCAGTGTATTTGTGTATTTCACTCAACTCTGACAGCATGGTGAAACGTCAACTAAATCTACACTTGCACTATGTAAGCTCACCTCCATTTGACTCAACCAAGACCTCCATTTTGCACAAGACACTGATTCGCTTCTCTAAATGACAGGGCAAGGGCATCACTCACCTCCATCACTAATGTCAAGAATTTCATTCTATTCACTTCCACCATCCAGGTATATGGGGTTGGAAGGGATCAATTTCTGTACTACTGACATCTTAAACCACTAATCAAATCTGTCTGTCAGTAAAGACCCTCCAAGGGGGTAATAGGGTAAGTGGGTGAATTGGGTTGGAGCAGATTCAACAGTGCAGTGGATTATTATTTTTTTTTTTTTAAATCCGCCATTCTAAATTCATTCAAAAGAATAAAGTCTACCGCTGCTTCCGTTTGTCTCCTTTGGCCTGCATTGATTTTAATTACTTATGTAGAGCTATCGCTTATTCATCGCGATATAGTTAGCCCCTGTAGTTTCAGAAAATTCTGTGGGAAACACTGTTCAATGATTGAAACTTAAAGACTAAACAAACTCCAGTCCTCTAGACCTATACTAGGCATACTGATATTGATTGATTAGGCTAGACCCAAGCTGGAATTTTATGTCTCTTTCTCCAAGACCTACATACCTCACAGGTCCATGCAACAGTGCAGTGATTTTTTGCATCAGCTATTGGTGGAGAGAATGTGTGGATGTTAAAGCCGGACACCTGTTCACATGAACACTTCACCTCCTGTGCCTGTGACTGTGTCACACACCATACAAGGCACAATACAACTGAGGGCACAAGAAAAGAGAGTCATAACCGGGACAAAATACAGTAGTCTACTGGTAATCTCTAGACGTGTGAGTAAAAGTTCATTAATTAAAATGTTATAAAATAAATAATCAAGGACATGTCCATTGATTTCAACAGTCGCCAATGTCCCCCAGCACAGTGTTATCAAGGGCCAGAAAATAGAATATACAATACAAATAAAGGCTATTTTATTACAACAACAACTGTTTGCACTCAGGAAACTGGCCAAATTAAAGGTCCCATATTATGCTTTTTCCAAGCTAGGTCTTCTCCCCCCTCATTGCCCTCAGCTGCTTACATGGTTGCTATGTTGTGGGACCCCAGGCACCTTACCCTGTGACATACTTAGTTAGGAAAATTCTATGCAGGTGGTTTAAGCACACAGCAGCTGAGCAGTTAATAACAGTGTAAATTGTCTATTTTAACAACTGAGGCTTTCTTTTTTATCAAACTTTTAAAGTGTGTGTAGACTACACAGACACAAGAAACACATTCAAAAGCCAGGATTATTTAGTGCCTCAGACACTAGATGGTGCCAGTGGCGCGGACCAACTTTCACTGTGAACTTCGAACAGGAAGTAATTCTGCAGAATACTGACTCTCTGACATCGTAAGTACAGGAAGAGGTCTAGTCTTCGGTTTTTGTGTGTATTTGTAACTTTTCTAATGTTTCTTATTAATCACACGTTTATAATGTAAGTAATATATTACAGACTAATATAAAACACCGGCGGAGCAACCTTTGCATCACTGGAAAAAGCATATTATTATTATTGGCTTGGTTAGCTACATTAGTGTTAACGTTAAACCACCAAAGCTTATACCATTGGGATTGAAAGACAGCCATTATTTTCCTTATGTAATTCATTTGCACATTCTTTGAAAGCGCTTATGCTGACTGAAGAGGCCTTCGTACAGAAACGTTAACGCGGTTAGGTCGATTTGGGAGTGGTCAACCGTAACTTGCCGGGTTCTACACAACCAACGTTTTATTTCCGTGTAAAATTGCATAACCACTCACATTTCTCAGCATTGGGGACGCAAATGGAGTTACTTGGCGAATCTAAATATGTATGGAGTGACTATATTTCTCTAGAGGGAAGTGCTCCATACCGTGTGTAATATCTGTGCTTACTACTGCTTAGGCTAGGTGCTAACGTTAACGTTAGCCAGCATCCAATCGCAAGATTCTACGCTCTTGCTTGAAGCAGGCCTGCACACGTTTAGCACTTTGTAAATAAAAGAAATCGGTCATTTTTGTTGATAACAAAAATTCAACACTAAGTTAATCACTGTCAAATCCTGCACTGAAAATTACAACTGTATTACAACAACCATTAGTGGTCAAAAAGACTAGTGGTATTGTTGCGCACTAGTTTTAATTTGGGGCTGGGCTTTAGATATGCCCAGCCATAGAGATATGGCTCTGGATAGGTATAACAACTAAGGCAAGGCAAGGCAACGCAGTTTTATTTGTATAGCGCATTTCATACACAGACTAATTTTAATTTTACCGTTTAATCATGGTGAATCGTTGTAGTAGATTCTAGGCTAATAATTGGAAGCTTACCGCAAGTAACTTTAATATCCATATCGTCGTAGGTCCTGTGTTGTGTCATGGTGAGGGGATAACAAGGCTTCACCTAAACGTCAAAACTCAAAAACGAAAGTGTCCAGTCCCATATTTGGAATAAACGGGGCGGGTATGGATTACAGCGTAGATGAGGGCCTTTCACTAAATGAGTTGTAGAATGGTTCATTCTGGAGGCTGGTGTTTGTAAACTTTCACACCTTGTCGAAGTAGAAGAATAGGTCAAAGATAACCAAAATTGTCCGAAATTCCTATTTTTGCAAGCACTAGACTTAACAGTTTGGTTTGTTTTTTTCCCCCAGTATAGAAAAATGTATATTATGGGCCCTTAGTTGGTCTGTCAGGTTGTATTCCTAGGCTACATTATGCTATGAGAATACTTTGCATTATAAAATTCCAAGGTCATGATGTAGGTCAAATGTCAAAAGCATTGCTTGGACTGGCTGTTTCTGCTATTCTCTGCTAATATTCATGTTGGGGGTATTTTAGTCTATTCACGTTAGTAGAACTATAGAAGAACTACAGCAACACAATGTAAGAATAATTATTATGATGATTACTATTGAAAGAGTAATCATCATGTAATGGGACTAAACACTGTGTTTCTAACATTCTAACTATATATGGCACATGACATCTTGTGAGATTCTGGGAAACCCGGCTAAATGTAGGGTGAATCCTATGTGCAGGAGGAATGCATTCTCCAACAGCACTGTAGGTTGAGCTGTTGAAACTTTGTCTTGTTTAACCTAGTAAACAGTCTTAACTTCATTTCTGGTTTCAGTGTTGGTCCTTTCCTCCCTGTCATGACCACGCATAGAACAAAGATTTTGTTCTAACAACAATCCAACAACAACAAATCTCATAAATTTATGTTTTATTCACAAATAGAATATAAATAACATGGGAAATGTTGAAATTGAGACATTTTGAAATGACTGTATATTGTCTAGACAAATCTAAAACCAGGTCTGATTCTCAGCACTATTTTGGCCTTTTTTCAAGCCCCTGAACAAGGACAACAGCAAAGATCTCTCTGTCAAGAGGGAAAGCTGGGTAAAGGCACAAAACTGACCTTAGACAGTTGAGCAAATAGAAGCCTGTATTAGACAAGAATGGGACAACATTCCTATTCCTAAACTTCTATCCTCAGTCCCCAGACGTTTGCAGACTGTTATAAAAAGAAAAGGAGATGCCACACGGTGGTAACCGTGGCCTTGTCCCAACTATTTTGAAATATGTTTATGCCATGAAATTGAAAATCAATTTATTTTCCCCTTAAAATGATACATTTCCTCAGTATACACTGATTTGTTATGTATGTTGTACTCTGAATAAAATATTGAAATTTAAAACTTCCACATCACCGCATTCTGTTTTATTCACAATTTGTGTGTCAACTATTTTGGAATCTGGTTTGTACTTTTTATTCCCTTTTTTTCTGTTGTCAACTTCTAAGTGCACTTTTTTTAAACATTTGCATGCACTGTAATTCCTTGGAATTGCAAATCTAGTTCAGATTAAATGAAATGGGAAAAGTTGGAACCTTATGAGTTAGATCTCTATACGGCTCTGGTATGAGTTAGGCAGCACCCCCATCTAGTGGCAAAACGGTGTAATAAAAGCTGGCACACTGAAGAAAAACAAACATAAATCAAAGTAACAGTAAAGTTTGTCAGGTTGTCTTTAATGTGT
>JAODXP020009584.1:2500-12500 GCA_027497455.2 Sardinella longiceps | reverse complement strand
TCAACTAGTGACCATGAATTAACAGACGTGTATATCAAATCACCAGGCATGTTTGATCAAGCAATTATGAATCATGTTTGAGCTAGTGACCATGAATTAACAGACATGTATATCAAATCACCAGGCATGTTTGATCAAGCAATTATGAATCATGTTTGAACTAGCATACATAAATTAGCATGTGTGACCTAACAACCATGAGTCAACATGTGACAATGTAGCAATCATGAGTTAGCGTATCCACAGTAGCAATCATGAGTTAGCGTTCTTGAGTTACAAACCAGAAATGATGAGTTTGCATGTACAAACGAGCAGATATTCATGTGTATATGAACTCAACAAGACATGACCTAGTCAACATGACCTAGTAAACATGGGCAATTATGAATCTACTGTATGTGAACTGGGAATCCACAAAATCTCCATCACTTTTCCACAAAAGTACCTTCATGTATGAGAAATACGGACTCAGATCCAGCACAAAACGGACCCTTATGTATGAGAAATAAGGAGTCAGATCCAGCACAAAACGGACCTTTATGTATGAGAAATAAGGAGTCAGATCCAGCACAAAACGGACCCTTATGTATGAGAAATAAGGACCTTTCTGTATGAGAAATACGGAGTCAGATCCAGCACAAACGGACCTTTATGTATGAGAAATAAGGACTCAGATCCAGCACAAAACGGACCTTTATGTATGAGAAATAAGGACTCAGATCCAGCACAAAACGGACCCTTATGTATGAGAAATACGGACGTCAGATCCAGCACAAAACGGACCTTTATGTATGAGAAATAAGGACTCAGATCCAGCACAAAACGGACCCTTTATGTATGAGAAATAAGGACTCAGATCCAGCACGAAATAACGGACCTTTATGTATGAGAAATAAGGACTCAGATCCAGCACAAAACGGACCTTTATGTAAGAGAAATAAGGACCTTTATGTATGAGAAATAAAAGGACCCTTATGTATGAGAAATAACGAGTCAGATCCAGCACAAAACGGACTCTTATGTATGAGAAATAAGGACTCAGATCAGCACAAAACTGACCCTTATGTATGAGAAATAAGGAGCTCAGATCCAGCACAAAACGGACCCTTATGTATGAGAAATAAGGACTTATGAGAAATAGGACTTTATGTAGAGAAATAAGGACCTTTATGTATGAGAAATAAGGACCTTTATGTATGAGGAAATAAGGACCCTTATGTATTAGAAATAAGGACCTTTGTATGAGAATAAGGACTCAGATCCAGCACAAAACGGACCCTTATGTATGAGAAATAAGGACCTTTATGTATGAGAAATAAGGACTTTATGTATGAGAAATAAGGACCTTTATGTATGAGAAATAAGGACCTTTGTGTATGAGAAATAAGGACTTTATGTATGAGAAATAAGGACTCAGATCCAGCACAAAACGGACCCTTATGTATGAGAAATAAGGACCTTTATGTATGAGAAATAAGGACTTTATGTAAGAGAAATAAGGACTTTATGTAAGAGAAATAAGGACCTTTATGTATGAGAAATAAGGACCTTTGTATGAGAAATAAGGACCCTTATGTATGAGAAATAAGGACCCTTATGTATGAGAAATAAGGACCTTTATGTATGAGAAATAAGGACTTTATGTATGAGAAATAAGGACTTTATGTATGAGAAATAAGGACCCTTATGTATGAGAAATAAGGACTTTATGTATGAGAAATAAGGACTCAGATCCAGCACAAAACGGACCTTTGTGTATCAGTGTCTCCACCCCTTGACTCTGGAATTTGATTGACAGCTCTGCGCTGGCCAATCACAACTACACACAACAAACGACTCTTAGACTCCCATCCTATCATAACTACACACAACAAACGACTCTTAGACTCCCATCCAATCACAACTACACACAACAAACGACTCTTAGACTCCCATCCAATCACAACTACACACAACAAACGACTCTTAGACTCCCATCCAATCACAACTACACATAACAAACACTACTTAGACTCCCATCCAATCACAACTACACACAACAAACGACTCTTAGACTCCCATCCAATCACAACTACACACAACAAACGACTCTTAGACTCCCATCCAATCACAACTACACATAACAAACACTACTTAGACTCCCATCCTATCATAACTACACACAACAAACGACTCTTAGACTCCCATCCAATCACAACTACACACAACAAACGACTCTTAGACTCCAATCCAATCACAACTACTACATAAAAAACAATACTTAGACTCCCATCCAATCACAACTACACACAACAAAGATGCTAATACTAGCATCTCATACTGATAGACAATATAGTGTATTCATGCTGTGAAAAACATTGACGTTAGTTAGGGGCATAATCCTTCACACATCACATGACTAGAGATGTCACCCAACAATGCTGATGTCATCAAACAGAGGAGGAGGTTGATGAAACAGCAACTACACTCCTCAGAAACAAGACGGAAGCCATAGTTGTATTCACACTGATTAAAAAGTGCATCTAGTTGCCAACAACATCGGTGTATTCTCTATGATTCACTCTGTTCTAGAAGTGCATCTACAAGTAGTTAGTTATATTAATGTTATTTCAACATTTTGTTGGTCCATTCAGTTAGCCAAGACAGAACAGGCCTGTGTGTGTGTGTGTGTGTGTGTGTGTGCGTTCAGTTAGCCAAGACAGAGCAGGCCTGTGTGTGTGTGTGTGTGTGTGTGTGTGTGTGTGTGTGTGTGTGTGTGTGTGTGTGCGCATTCAGTTAGCCAAGACAGAGCAGGCCTGTGTGTGTGTGCATGTGTGTGTGTGTGTGTGCATGTGTGTGTGCATGTGTGTGTGTGTGTGTGTGTGCGTTCAGTTAGCCAAGACAGAACAGGCCTGACTGTGACTGCAAGCTCTCAGTGCTGTTTGATGAGGCAATGACACAAGCCATGCACCCCCACGCCCACTGCAGTGGTTTGGTCCCCACCTTTGAATATGGGTGATCTGGGCTGACCCATTCGAAAACCATGGGGGGAACTTCGGTGGGGTCTGTGGTACCCACCTTTAACTACACCCACACATACACACACACACACAGCAATCACATACATATACTCAGCAAACAGACACACACACACACACACACAAACACACACACACATACACGCACACACACACAGCAAACAGAAACACACAAACACACACTCACTCACATACAAACACACACACATTGACAGAGTAGGGTTGGCTATAGCATAGAGGAAAGCATTTAAGCAACAAAGTGCAGGCACACACACACACACACACACACACACACACACACACACACAAGCATACATACAAACATGCACTTACAGACACACACACTCAGAGAGCAAAGAGTTTAAACACCCAAGCACACTCACACAGTCAGGTCTGAGTCATCCACCTTTAACCACACACACACACACACACATACACACACACACACACACACACACACACACACACACACACATTGGTATAGAGTAATGAATTTAAGCTCAAAAACACTAGCCATTCATACACACTCACTCACAAGCACACACACACAAACACACACACACACACACACACACACACACACACACCTAGTTGCTGCATATCCGGTTTCCACTAACTGGAATTCGACCACATGAATCAAATTGCATTTCTCTTACACACAGTGGTGTGTGTGTGTGTGTGTGTACCTGCGGTGATGGTGTGTGTGTGTGTGTGTGTGTGTGTGTGTGCATGCGTGCGCACGAGTGTCGGGTGTCTCTGTCTCAGTTCCTCCTCCTATGTGTGTGTGTGTGTGTGTGCCTGTGCTTGACTGTGCATGTCTGTATTTGTGTGTGTGTGTGTGCGTGTACCTGCGGTGTCTCTGTCTCTGTCTCGACTGTTAAACTCGTCCACTTCTGTACGCCAGCGAAGCTCAAATCGGTGTGTGTGTGTGTGTGTGTGTGTGTGTATGTGTGTGTGTGTGTACCTGCGGTGACTGTGTGTCTGTCTCGACTGTTAAACTCCTCCACTTCCGTACGCCAGTGAAGCTGAAATCGGTGTGTGTGTGTGTGTGTGTGTGTGAGTGTGTGTGTGAGTGTGTGTGTGTGTGTGTGTGTACCTGCGGTGACGGTGTGTCTGTCTCGACTGTTAAACTCCTCCACTTCTGTACGTCGGCGAAGCTCAAATCGGTGTGTGTGTGTGTGTGTGTGTGTGTGTGTACCTGCGGTCACGGTGTCTCTGTCTCGACTGTTAAACTCCTCCACTTCTGTACGTCGGCGAAGCTCAAAGCGGCGGGCGTGTCCTTCCTTGGGTTTCCACAGGTCCTGAAGTAGGGTCAGGGTTTAAAGTGTAAGTTTCAAGTTGTGAAGGACCAAGCCAGCAAGGCAATGGGAGCGCAGAAATAACGTTCAAATAAATATTTATTTTGACATAAATTAGACATAAATAATTAAATAATGAGTTCTAGGCCTAATTTGGGTTACCAGAACGGAACTCAAAATGAAAAGATAAGGATAAATGTGACACAACCAAACACAAAGAACTGACCTAACAATAGGACACAGAATATACTTGGTTGATCAGACCAATTAGACACACAAGGGAAGAATACATAGCTAGCTTAAAGGGGTGGTTCAGAATTTTCGGTGT
Organism: Sardinella longiceps; assembly: GCA_027497455.2. NCBI lineage: Eukaryota > Metazoa > Chordata > Actinopteri > Clupeiformes > Clupeidae > Sardinella > Sardinella longiceps. The sequence goes on along the minus strand of JAODXP020009584.1, from coordinate 7,857 downwards.
TAAACCTCATTTCCAAGTAAGCCTGAGTGATATCTGTCACTGGAGACCGTTTTCAACTGATTTCATCCAGTTTTTCTCTCAGCTACGTTCGCTGGTGCTCGGCTAACGCAAGTGAATGGACACTGCTAGCCTGGCAATAAAAGACAGTCTTACCCACTCTGTAGTCTCCCTTAGGCAAGTGAATTAATATGCCAGGCCATCGATGTGTACGTCCAAGCTGATACAATCATCTCTGAAGTACAACTACCCTTGAAAAGTGTTATATTTTGCCTACATTGTTCCCTGTTTGTCGCAAGGTGTGCAAGGCAGCGGATTGATATTACCTCTGTCTATCGTCATATTAGTCAAACAACTAACCTGAGCAAGGTAATATTCCGCTGCTGCTGAGAAAGTAGTCCCTCAAAATGTAATGTTATCATGGCGATTCAAGGGTAGTTTTTCTTTTACGATGTTTTTTAATCAACACCGATGACCTGGTATATTAATGTATTTGCCTAAGGGAGACTGCAGAGTGGGTAAGACTGCTTTTATTGCCAGGCTAGCAGTGTCCACTCACTTGCGTTAGCCTAGCACCAGCGAACTCAGCTGATAGAAGGACTGGATGAAATGAGTTGAAAACGGTCTCCAATGACAGATGTCACTCAGGCTTACTTGGAAATGAGGTTTAACATCGAAAATGCTGAACCACCCCTTTAACAGGACAAACATACAAACAGTGGCCACTCCACCCACTCCACTCCACCCACTCCACTCCACCCACTCCACTCTACTATAAACTCAATATAATCTAGTCATAAGTCAATAATATAAGCAATCATAAACAATATGAATAATGAATAACTAAACGGACTAATAACTAAACCACATCCTAACATGGGTGGACTCGTCCATAGGACTCTTAACGTGACATGCTTCCGCCACAGACTCTTTTAAGCGAATACCGGAACACAGGAGAAAACACCCACTCCACTCCTCAAACAGACTCTTTTAAGCGAATACCGGAACACAGGAGAAAACACCCACTCCACTCCTCAAACAGACTCTTTTAAGCGAATACCGGAACACAGCAGAAAACACCCACTCCTCAAACAAACACAGGGGGAGTCCAGCAAAGCTGAGCACACACACACACACACACAATCACACACATACACAGTCACATGTAAAACTGGTAGTGTGTCTGTGTATGCATAGTGTCCGTGTGTGTGTGTGTGTGTGTGCGCACACCTGAAGTAGGAGGGGCTTCTCATTGTTGCCAAGCGCCCGCAGACACTGTGTCCTCCATCTTCTGTCTGGCCCCTCCAGTCGGCCAATCACGTCGCAGAGTACGTATCCGGGGGCGTGGTCTCGGCCCAGACCATAACGCTCCAGCGCCTCCTTGACGATCTCCTGGGCAACCGATGTAGGCGTGGCCAAAACACTCTTGTAGTTCGCTCCCACGCCCAGCGTCACACCAAACACCTTACACACATTATACACACACACATTATACACACATACACATTACACACACATTATACACACACACACACACACATTATACACACACACACATTATACACACACACACACATTACACACATACACACACATTATACACACAAACATTATACACACACACACACACATTACACACATACACACACATTATCACACACACACACACATTATACACACAAACATTATACACACGCATTATATACACACACACACACATTATACACACACTATACATACACACACCCACAGACAATCTCCTGGGCGCTCGATGTGGGCATGGCCAAAACACTCTTGTAGTTCGCTCCCACACCCAACGTCACACCTTACACACACATTGTACACACACACACACGATACACACACATACACATTATACACACACACACACACACACACACATGATACACACACACACATGATACCACATGATACACACACATACACATTATCCACACACACATGATACACACACACACATGATACACACACATACACATTATCCACACACACATTATCCACACACACACACACATTATCCACACACACATTATACACACACACGATACACACACATACACTTATCCACACACACACACATGATACACACACACACACATTATACACACACACACACACACACCTTCAGAACGCCCGGGGCCCGTGGCTGTGGCTGTTGACAACTCTGCTGGGTCGTCAGGGGCGATCAGCTCGGTTACCGACCTCCGGTCTCGATAACTCAGAGTACGGTACAGCACCTGTGTAGAGAGGGTTGGGGTTAAAGTGTGTGTGTGTGTGTGTGTGTGTGTGTGTAGAGTCGTCAGGGGCGATCAGCTCGGTTACCGACCTCCGGTCTCGATAACTCAGAGTACGGTACAGCACCTGTGTAGAGAGGGTAGGGGTTAAAGTGTGTGTGTGTGTGTGTAGAGTCGTCAGGGGCGATCAGCTCGGTTACCGACCTCCGGTCTCGATAACTCAGAGTACGGTACAGCACCTGTGTAGAGAGGGTTGGGGTTAAAGTGTGTGTGTGTGTGTGTGTGTGTGTGTGTGCGTGTGCAGGATCGTCAGGGGCAATCAGCTCCTTTACTGACCACCGGTCACGATAACTCTGAGTTCCGTAAAGTTAAAACCTTTCTATACTCAATGCACCTTTATAACCTTACTATAGCCTGCTAACGCAATCTTAAAACGCCTTAATAAAGCCTTAATAAGTATCAATCCCACTTATAACCTTTCTGTAAGCAATGCATCAGTAACACAACCAGTCATGTGTATAAATAACCTTTATAAAGTCTTAATGAAGCCTTAATAAGCATCAATCCCATTTATAACCTGTCTGTAAGCTTTGGCCCCATTCTCGGTTCGATTCAGCACGAATCGCTTATTTTGCTTTTCCACTGGCAAAATCTGGTACTGGTACCATGGTACCGGTACCATTTTTGGTACCACCTTCAGTCAAGGTACCAAGCGTGCTGAACTGGTACTACACCATGACGTGTGGCTGTTACTTGAGTGGTTGTTATTCTTGCTAGCGTCATAATGCTAACATTCTAAACAAGCCCTTAACAGCTAACTCAGCAGTTAACTAGCAGTGTTAACACGACATGATTGATGGCAAGGCAAATAATGTCATCTCCCTAAATAAAGGTGCTGTATGTGGCAAACAGCCACTTACCAAGATGAAACAAAAAAAGATCCATTCACTGTAGCGATTGTTCTTGCCGTCTTATCACGTTGGTGACGCTACCATAGTTTACTCCACTGTCGCTATAGTAACAAGTTTCATTGAACTGTACTTTTTATCAAGTAGGAAAGGAAAGGTACTACCTCGACACCAGCTCGACATGGTTCTACACCACACGCTTTGGCAGTCAATCGAAATGGGGCTAATGCTCCAGTAACACAATCAGTCATGCATATAAAACCTTTATACAGCCTTAATATGCATTAGTACCATTTATAACCTTTCTGTAGGCAATCGGTCAGTAACACAATCTTCATGCATGTAAAAAAAATCTTTGTGAATCTTTAACATTAGTAGTGTTTATAACCTCTCTCATATATTATAACCTCTTATAAAGTCTTATTATTCCCTGTAGGCAATGTAAATCACTCCTCTGTATCACTGATGTGAACATACTGTATCTTTGTGAATCTTAAACATTAGTAGTGTTTATAATCTCCCTGTAGGCAATGTAAATCACTCTTCTGGATCACTGATGTGAACATATCTTTGTGAATCTTAAACATTAGTAGTGTTTATAATCTCCCTGTAGGCAATGTAAATCACTCTGGATCACTGATGTGAACATATCTTTGTGAATCTTTAACATTAGTAGTGTTTATAATCTCCCTGTAGGCAATGTAAATCACTCTGTATCACTGATGTGAACATACTGTATCTTTGTGAATCTGTAACATTAGTAGTGTTTATAATCTCCCTGTAGGCAATGTAAATCACTCTGGATCACTGATGTGAACATATCTTTGTGAATCTTTAACATTAGTAGTGTTTATAATCTCCCTGTAGGCAATGTAAATCACTCCTCTGGATCACTGATGTGAACATACTGTATCTTTGTGAATCTGTAACATTAGTAGTGTTTATAATCTCCCTGTAGGCAATGTAAATCACTCCTCTGGATCACTGATGTGAACATACTGTATCTTTGTGAATCTGTAACATTAGTAGTGTTTATAATCTCCCTGTAGGCAATGTAAATCACTCTGTATCACTGATGTGAACATACTGTATCTTTGTGAATCTGTAACATTAGTAGTGTTTATAATCTCCCTGTAGGCAATGTAAATCACTCCTCTGGATCACTGATGTGAACATACTGTATCTTTGTGAATCTTTCTTGTGAATCTTTAACATTAGTAGCTGTTTATAATCTCCCTGTAGGCAATGTAAATCACTCCTCTGGATCACTGATGTGAACATACTGTATCTTTGTGAATCTTAAACATTAGTAGTGTTTATAATCTCCCTGTAGGCAATGTAAATCACTCCTCTGGATCACTGATGTGAACATACTGTATCTTTGTGAATCTTAAACATTAGTACTGTTTATAATCTCCCTGTAGGCAATGTAAATCACTCCTCTGTATCACTGATGTGAACATACTGTATCTTTGTGAATCTGTAACATTAGTACTGTTTATAATCTCCCTGTAGGCAATGTAAATCACTCTGTATCACTGATGTGAACATATCTTTGTGAATCTGTAACATTAGTAGTGTTTATAATCTCCCTGTAGGCAATGTAAATCACTCCTCTGGATCACTGATGTGAACATACTGTATCTTTGTGAATCTTAAACATTAGTAGTGTTTATAATCTCCCTGTAGGCAATGTAAATCACTCCTCTGGATCACTGATGTGAACATGTATCACTCCTGTATCTTTGTGATTTGAACAAAACTTTTAACCTTTCTTTGAACATACTGTTCACACCTGTGTGAATGTCTTTGCGTTTGATGCAGCTCTTCGAATGTGTGTGTGTGCGTGTGTGTGTGTGTGTGTGTGTGTGTGTGTGTGTCTGTGTGTACGTACCTGTGTGAAAGTCTTACTCTGGCGTTTGATGCGGCTCTTAGAAGGCAAGGACATGCTGGTTGAAGATGACCCGTAGAACATGGTTACGCTCGTAACCACACACACCTCCTGTAAGATTCACCTGTACACACACACACATACAACATGGTTACGCTCACACACACCTCCTGTAATATTCACCTGCGCACACACACACACACACACACACACACCTCCTGTAATATTCACCTGCGCACAGACACACACACACACACACACCTCCTGTAATATTCACCTGCGCACAGACACACACACACACACACA
>JAODXP020009583.1:0-15559 GCA_027497455.2 Sardinella longiceps | reverse complement strand
AACGGGTGATAACATCTGCGTTGTGTTGAATTAATTTGACGACCCAGAATTACTGCTGCAAAGGTGGTTTATTGCCTGCACACAGACACGGCACACATACAAACGTTGTCCCTGTTAGCTTGTTCCCTCCACACCTCAATCCAAACCAAAACGCAACAGGAAGGAGGAAGAGGAGATAGGGAAACATAAGACAAGGGGGGAGAGGAGGGGCTACCAGGAACCCCTAACCTATCAACCCCTATCAAGGTACCATAGAAAACTATATACACCAGATCTTGTGCAATTATACATAAATACAAAGGGGGACCTTTCAATCTGTTACACATGTTTTAAAAAAGGAGGAAAGAGCAGAGGCACTTGTTAGATCTGAGAAAAATATTTTAAAAAAAGGCTTTAATATAACATGGCAATTCTGTTTAAAAACACATGGGCCTACGCGGTGGGGCTATATTGGCTTTCATCAGAGCATAGACAAAGAAAGGTGAAAGCTTAAAATAGCACCAATTCACCTTTTTCACCTACGTCACTATGAGGCACTAGAACGAGGCTTGGGTGGTAAAACTTCCCCAGAAGTAGCTTCTGGGGATGGGATGCCCCTCATCTGCCCAACTTTCCACCTGACCAACAGTAAGAGAGGGGACCAGCAGATTTTCTGTCCGGCATCTGTGAGAAATTATTAATTATTATATTTATAAAGCGAAGGGAGTTTTTCCTTGCCCCTGTTTCTCATGGATGCTTCCCGTACTGCCTGTAAAGCCCTGCGAGACAATGCACTGTATTTGAGCGCTCTACAAATAAAATTGAATTGAATTAAATGTTTAAACGTTTCATAGCCACTTCCTCTAGTTTTACCACCCGAGCCTCGTTTTCGTTCAGAGCATGGCGGCCAGGTGAAAAAGGTGAATAGGTGTCAAAGGGGGTGGAGTTTCTCATCACACCATGTGACTAGTGCACATGTGCAGTAATTGACTGGCAAAAATGACTAATAACAATTACTGGTGAGATAGAGAAGACGATACATTTTAAAAGGGGACAGGAAAAAACTAAGACTAGAAAGAAACAAAAACACACAAGTCAAATACATACAGTATATCATAGGAAAGGTGAAAAGTCACATTCCTCATTCAGGGAAAGGTTGCCTTCAGTTTACTGATCCAAAAGGTTTCTCTCTGGAGAAGGGTCCTCAGATGGTCTCCATCCCTAAGAGGTTTGGGGACCACTTCTATCACCATCACCTTTAGGGAGGAAACTGAGGGATTTGCGCCCTTTTGATAATGGACCGCCACAGGGTAGGCCAGATTTTTTGTCCTGATGACATTCTTGTGTTCCGCAACTCTGTCCTTCAGTCTTCTTCTTGTTCTGCCGATGTAAAAGCAGCTACACTCACACTACAGTCTGTAAACTACAAAAGTGGTGTTACAGTTGAAAAAAGCATTAACAGTGAAGCTGCTACCAGAAAACACATCCATGAAAGTAGAGGATCTGACTACATTTTCACAGTGGTTACAATTCTCACATGTGTGATTCCCTTGAAGTTTTTGTAGCCAATGTTTTTTTCTTTTCACAGGAAGGTGACTGAAGTGTCTTCTTGTAAGTCACTAAACGCCAGTCTGAGGTTCAATAGCCTTTGAATTATTTATTCTAAAACACAAATTAAAGTATCAAACAAAATGGTTGAGTAAATGAAAAAGCATCATTTTTAGTAAATAAATCTATGTGGGTGGATGACAAATAAGCCTGAAAAAAGGATTTTTAAAAAACTTCAAATATCATCCCTAAAAAGTGTTTATATGTGTTGCTGTGAGTCTAAACTTAACCAATACGTAAATATTTTTTACATTTTTTAATTAAAATAAGTATTTATATATGAATTTGTCAAGGTAGTGCCTAAAACTGTCATATGGTGTGACATTAAAACAATTTGATATAAAATAAAAATTAGGTATTTTTTTCTTCTTTAATTTACGTCAATGTACTTATTAATCATGTTTGCTTTGATATGCAACATTTGCTTGTGAATATTTAGGATAAAAACTTAACATTTGACAAGTTATTAAGTCAAGGAGGAGAATGGTCTGAACTCTAACCAGATATTTTAGCATATTTCTGACATTCTTTGTCAAAAGTTGCTCAAAATTCTTGAGATTCTTGCAGATGTCATTTCCTTTCTACACTATTGATTTTGTCATGATTTGTCAGTTAGAAAGTCTTGTTTTATGACGTTTTCTATGATTATTTGACGTCACACCAAATGACATAGTGTCACGCCATATGATGAAATGCACCAAATCACAATGTATCAGCGCAAAAAAAGGTATTTCATGAAAATAAAATCATTAACAATGAATTTTGAAGTCCACTGAAAAGAACTTTAGGGATAACATCTATTTTTCAACTGCATATTACATGTGAAACATGGTGACATGGGGGGAAAAATGGGAAAGGGAAATATAAATTGTACAGATCCTATTTTGCTAAATTCTTATCACAGATTTAATATATTTCATATATGATTTTTAAATTGAATTCGTGTTTTTACATATATTTCAATATAAAAACGCAGTTTGGTCATAGAGTGTGACAGAAATGTCATATAATGTGACTGTACATTTTCAATGTCCCAATGTAATAACAATGTAATAACAATGTCACTCCATATGACATAGTGTCACTCAATATGACATTTTGACAGTTTATCTAATTTATTAGACAACTAAATACAGCTAGATATTATTTAGCATGCAACTGACCACATGGCAGCAATGCTTTCTAAGAATTCATAAAGAAGATTTGTGAAAAATAACAATTTTTATTGCAAATGATGTCACACCATAAGACACAATTTTTTGGCCACTATTGATGATGTCGGATATGGAGCTTTTTATATAAAAATCTAAAATGCAGACCTGACCTCCTGACCATGGCAATCACTCCTGACATGCTATTGTAACTTCCTGATAAAGCAAGGTCCGTGTCATGGCAATGATGTCCAAATTAATGCCTGTTGAAAATATAAAATACAGTGTCACACCATATGACGTCCATTGTAGGGACAAAATATATTTGATTAGAACTTAGTTGGACGTTATGCATGGGCATCGAAACTTTCTGTGGTTATAGAAAACATCCACTTATTTTATTTGCCTGGTAAAATTTTTAAGTATTTATACTTTATATGGATATACATTCTAATTAGGAAAATCACACGCATAGTGGACAGTCACACCATATGACATTTTTTATGTTTGGATAGTTGTTTTATGTCAAAATTGAAATACAACACCAAAATTTTTAGTATGCAGGAAGTTGATCCTATCAGACCAACAACATTTCCATATCAATTCTTAAAGCCACCACATGCAACATTTAGGTAAAATTTCGACGTTTCCTATTCATTACACCTTTATGTAAATTGCCTAGAACTCATTAGACTTCATAAATGACATGTTCCGGAGTAAAACGAGCCCCTTCACGAGATTGTCCGACCCTCCTAGAGGCAGATACCGCCTATGCAAGATCAGGGAGCGCGTCCCGGCTATCGTAAGTTTTGGTTAGCAAGCAAGCTAGGTCACGTGACTTAGCCAGAGTTTACTGTTTGAATTACAACGCGATTTGTGACTTCTCAGCGCATTCAACTGTCGATACATTTTGTTAGCGGCGATCACCATTGACTGTGCAATTCTAAATGGAGGATTATTGGCAGAAACGCTTAATAACTGCTTTGTTTGGTAGTTAGCTTACTGGATGACGCCACCGGATCCTGCATAGGTTCTCTTTAACAATTACCATTTTTTATACGTGTGTGACAAAAGGACAGTCTGAATTTTGCTATCCGTCATCCACCCATATAACTTCCAGACAATATAGGCAATTGAAAAAACGTATGCCTGCTGGCGTTCCAAACTTCCAAACCACATTGAACCAAACTTTTCCAACACTCTTTGGCTATGTTCAGACTGCACTCCAAATCTGATTTTTAGCATATCTGATCAACATCAGATCTCTCTATCGACCGCGTTCACATTGCTTGTCATATCGGATCTCCATGTCCGCTAATCACCTGCCATATCCACGTGGGTTACTATGAGCGTGTTCGAGATGTGGGCGGAGCCTTCTGCTGCGCAGCCTGCTCCACAGCGCTGCGCTACACGTGGTACAATTTGGGTGAAAACCTGTCCAACATGGGCAGAATGGGCGTTCTTTCTGCACGGCAGTAGCTGTCACATGGCCTTAAGATATCGCGGGAGCAAGTCTACTGCTGCGCAGCAGAGCAGCAGTTCAAACCTCGCTGCGTTCTGCTGCTCCTGCATGGAAACACCTCCATGACAATAAACTTCACCCTGATTGGCTTGAATCTCCTTTGCAAAAATGATGCATTTCTCGTTGTGGTTCCGTGCATAAACATTTTCCCAAAATTAAGGAATACTAACACAAATAATGTAGCTCTGTTCTTTGATGTTATTTTGTGACCATATGGCAAACATATAGAAACTTCAGAGTAATTCTGAATGAGCAACAAATATGTTTCGTATGCAAACATTTCTTTAAAAAACCATAAAATTTATTTCAGCCAATTTCATGATTATTTTGATGAATATAAAGGTAATTCAAGCTTAATTTAATGCAAACAAAATTTGTCAACATCTCTTCCTTCTGTCACGCAGTGTTAACTGCAGGTAAGTGTGTCCAGCTTCTCCTGCAGAGGTCTGTAGCTCCTCCCGTTTGATCACGCAGATCTCGGCGGTCATATCGCTTTTGCAAAGCTCATGTCGTACGCGCCTCATGGTACCCCAACGCATCATGCCCACAAATAATAAACAAACCCGCGGAGGGTAGAATGCTGGTTGTTTCTCTCTCAGATGGTTAAGTGGGGCCGTAGCACACAGCTACAAGTAACAAGGAAGTATCAGAGATGGAAGAATAAAGTTACTCATCTTTATTTCAGTGCATCAATGCAGTCCAGCACAGCTGTTAGTTGCCTTTCTGATGCGTGGTTGAAAACTTTCACTGACGTTGCTTTCCACACGCGAGGTAAACTCCAACTTGCGGCAAATCCATAACGCGCACTGACACGTTGTTATAGCAAACGACACTGTTTTTTAAAAGGAGAATTAACATTGATCTCTCACTTCCGTCCATCTGCATTCCACGTGTTGATGTTTGTGTCACGTGACAAATGACGCAAGTGACACGGTGAAATCTTATCCCATGTGGAAAAGCTGTTCAGATCGCAGCATATCCGATATGAATCGCAATTGACACCACATGGGTATGTAGGGCGTAACAGATTCGGAAAAATCGGAATTCATGTGGTTTTCTGCTGTTCAGACCACCCGAAATCAATTCTAGATACAATCTGGATATGAAAAAATCGGATTTGGGATGCCAATCTGAACGAGGCCTTTGTGCTACTCTTTGTGCTCAATTAGCCAGCACAGGTGCACTGATTAACTGCAATTAACCATACATGGTCCGTTCCCACTAACTGGGAAGGCCACGATTCCAACAAACAGTTCCAATATTCAGCCAGCAGGGGTCTTACAATAGATTTCATACCAAAATAACCAAATGGTTCCTAGTGAATGGAGGAAGGTACACATTAAAATTCTATTAGTGAAGAAAAAAAAAAGGTTTCACAGTAAAGTAACCTCGAAGCTTTATCACACACACACACACTAGGCTACTCATACCAACCATTTTTATGCACACATTTTATTCATTTAAACACTGTGAAGTATTGTGGAGGGAAAAGAAAAATAAGCATGGCACACATAGAGTGTTTCTCAAAGTCAAGGAAGCATGCTTGGAAGGCTGCTTTTGCAAGCATTCCACGTCATTATCTGTCGCCAACTACTGTTCCAATGTCAAGCATCCTTCTAGATTCTAGGGAGGACAGAGACCTTTGTTCATAGATTTTTCAAGGATGCATTGATGGAACCTCATTTTTGAAGTGTACGACTTCCAAGGCTAGCATGCTACCTAGGAAGCATTCTTGACTTTGAGAAACACTGATAGTCTACTGTAATAAACTCATAAACAAAAAACAAAACCAAGATTATGTGTCCTAAAGTTCTGTACACAAACTCCACAACACCACTTCATTGGTCACTGTCCTCCCCCTCCCCTACCTCTACCCCTCCGTCATAACCACCATCCAGGTCATCCACACCCTCCTGACCATCCAGACGTTGCTCCCTGTCTGGCCACTGATTCTCATATTCCTTGCAATGCATCATGGGGAAAAAACTCGGTGCATGCCACAACCATCCCCTACAATGATCTCCTGTAATATCTAAACATGCAGCATCCATTGCATGGAGCAGAGATCTTTGGTCTTGAGCATGACGTTCATACTCACCATCTCCAAGCAGAGAAAAACTCCTCAATTGGATTCAGGAAAGGGGAATAAGGTGGGAGCAGCTCCATCATCATTCTTGGGTGTATTGTGAACCACGCCCTGATGAGTTGACCACGATGGAAGTTCACATTGTCCCACACAATCACATAGTGTGGCAAGTGAGGTTCAAGAAGGCCACGTTCATTTTCAGGGACCAAATCTGTAAAAGGCGGTCCAAGACAATGAGTAGCTTTTGAGTATTGTATGGGCCCAGAGTGGGGACGTGAGTTGCCACACCATTCTCAGATATGGCAGCACACATTGTTATATTGCCCCTTCACTGGTCTGGGACGGCCACCGTAGCTTGGTGGCCTATAATGTTGCGGCTGTGTCTTCTCCCCTTGGCTAGGTTGAAGCCAGCTTCGTCAACAAAGACAAGGATGTGAGGTGTCTCACTTGCTTCCAATGCCATTATTCTCTGAAATAGTTACAGTAAAAAATATCCTGTACAACATACAATTCATCACTGAGCAAGTACATACCTATTTTCTGTGCGAAAGATCTGTATGATGGAGAAGACTGTAGAATGAGGCACATTAGGTTGCACTCTACAACCTGCCTCTGCCATTGTGAGGCGGTGGTTGATTACATGGTCTATAATTGTGGCCCGAATTTCATCAGGGACGGCATGGTGTCTTCATGCTCATCGGCCTCTTCCTCGTATACCACCACCACGCATCCTCACTTCTCGTCCTCTTCTTCTTCTTCCTCTTCCTTGAGCGGGAACTTGCCCCTGTTCGTTTACTTGGCCTGCTGCTTCCATGTTTAGAAATTGCAATTCCATCACGATTCAATACGTCACACTACGCGATCATAGAGCTACGATTCTGGCCTGAGTCGCAGTTGGGGGACTGGCCACACTACAACGAACTGCTAAACAACAAGAATGGTGACACCCCTTTCATAAAAAAATATCATAAAAAAACTTCCGGGGGAGGGCTTGACCGCCTCCGATAATAAAAGTGGGGAAGAGTTTAAAAGACTGTAGCGAGGACTTGTGGCGAAATGTGATCATGTAAACTGATGAAAAGTCAAGTTGATAGGTTGAGTGTAATCTCCAAGAGAAAATAACAGACTTTTTTAGTAATATGTCGCAAGGATACATTTCAATGAACGTTAGAAAAGACACACTGAGATAGCGCTGTTTTATGGCCAGATAGCTAAAGATTGTTAGAATAAGGAAGTGTTAATCGCCAGTGTAAGAGTTGTAAACCACGACTATACACTTAATTGTTGTTTTTATACATTAAAGGAATAGTTCACCTCTTTATGAAAATTGGTTATTCACCCCCTTACCTTGAGTTACATACAGTTAGTAGTATCCCCTATTAAAATTTCTCTGGTAGTATGTGAGAATTGACGTTTCCGCTCGTGTTTCACGAAGGCGGGGTTAGGCGTCATGGAATTCATTAATGTAATTCACATGTAATTTACCTAAAAAACCGCCAGGTGGCACTTAGGTACATGATTACCCTGCGCCAAAATCGGGAGGTCAAACAACTTTTGATTGCACCAGTCAATCATGCATTCGATCACCAACAATGACGGGAATTATCAGTATCTGGAATTATCTCTATCATCAGAGATTTGCGAAGAACCTCTCCTCGCGCAACGAATTTGGCGGTGACACCACAGACAGGACAATGAGGTATAGACGGGTCAATATGTGGGTCAACCCCAAAAAAATTGATACAAAAGGTTTTTTTATGGATTCTTATACTATTGGACATGCTAAATGACATACTAAAAATCAAAGAAAATCTGACCTTGGGAAAGTGGTTATTTTCAAGATGGCCGCCAGGGCCTTGAATCTCAAGTACTATCCAGCATAAAGGGATGAATTTGAGTTGAAATAACAGTTTTTTTTTCTTAATGATAGAATCATATGTAGTGAACTACACATTATTGCCAGATATTGCCAGAATTAGCTTCCCATCACCATATTGGGCGCCATCTTGAAAATGGTCCCTTTCCTGAGGCCAAGTTTTGCTGGAGTTTTAATATGTTACTAAGGACTTGTAGAAATACCAAAATCAGAAATGTGTGTCAATTTGATTAAATCCCAACAGCATATTTGTAAACTAAATAGTGTTCAAAATATAGCCAGAATTAGCATCTTCTGCCTATCGTGGACGCCATTTTGAAAATGATGCATTTAGTTATATTTTTAACATATTAAACCCAATTCTTTAGGCAGGAATGGGCTTTTTTTTTTTGGAAGGGGAGAAATGGCTAATTCCTTATATTTGAAGGTTGGACCAATGTATGGAAGAAAGACCATGAAGGGATATCTGGGCACCAAGGACGTGCGTGCCATATGCGGGTGGGAGCCCCAATGCAAGCTGTCTGCCCGCAATATCGCGAAAATCGCCTTAAGGATAGGCCTATGATGATAAGCTGACACTAACAATTGGCAACTCTCCCAGACATAACCTATTCTGAAATGTGTTACGTGTCCATTTTGTTCTTATTAAAGTGTTGTTTTATTCTTCTGGTTTTAGGAAGCTCGTGTAGCGGTGAAATATTTTATTTATTATTTTATTTAATTTTGTTTGTGAATTTCTTCAAATCTTTGCTCTTTCTTACTAGTTATATGAATAAAAATATTTATAATATTAATATTACGTACATTTGCACAACGTCATGTTGCTAAGCAACCAGTGTTTGTTTACGGTCTTCCCTAGTTGCTATTTGTATGCTGTTTGGGGTAAGACGCTAAACTTTTCCCTCCCGTTGAAATGCCATTAATTATTTATATCAGAATGTAGTTCTTCTATGAAAACCACTTGAATTCTATAGCTTGATGTCTTATGACTATTTTATGATGATTTGTAACTTTATCTTAGCGAACTTTTAAGAGAAATCTGTAACTTTAGCCACGTAGTCTTATCTTCTTTACCGTCTTCTAATGTAAACAACAAACCCTTGATATAAAGTTATCCCTGCTTTTCTATGAATGAAACCCACGTAATACCCTTTCCTAGTTCTGTTTGTAAACTAATGTATTGAATGTATTTGTTAAAACGAAGTTTTGAAGTCATTGAATAGTTGTACAGTTACAAACGTTAACGTAGTATTTGCCGTTACTGTGTGTAGGAATGGGAGAGTGAGAGCCTGCCTGTGTGTGCGCGTGAGCCTAAATGCCCCATTTTTGTCTCAGGTATGAAACGGTCATAACGAACCTTTTTTTTTAAAGTAACGTGAGATCTAATGTAACTGAATGTAATGCTACTCGATTCTTACTGTAACAGAATGTATGTCACCCATGATATTTATTGTATGTACTGTATTTGAGATGTTATTTTGTTACATGACTATTATTGTAATGAATGTAAACATGGAGTTGCTATTTGTATGCTGTTTGGGGAATGGGAGAGTGAGAGCCTGCCTGTGTGTGCGCGTGAGCCTAAATGCCCCATTTTTGTCTCAGTAAACATCACAGATTCCCCATCATCCTTGTGTCAGTGTGCATCCTTCATCCTGCCCATTTCATATCTGCTACACTCGCAACCTAAACCCCATGCCCTACCGATCAGCTTATTTCGGGGAAAAGAGGCACATGGATCAAAACGAAAAATTGTTCATGTTCGGAGTGACCCATGCGATGGCCATAGATGGGTACAGTGGAAAGTTGGTGGGCCTATCTGTCATTTTATTGAAAACCAAACTTTTTTTTCCCATTCAGACATTAGTTTACCACATGCTGAGCTTCTTGGGTATTGCTGGTCTGCCACCTTCTTCGTGTTGAATTAAAGCACCCAGTTTTCATTTGCAGAAAGACAAAGAATTAAGCCAATAATTAAATCAGCCTGTTATTGTTATGCTGTTTGTTCCACAGGTCGATGGAGGAAATGGTAAGGGAGGAGGTGGCCCGCACCGTCGGTGAGTCGCACCTCACCAGAGACCAGGTCCAGGCACTAAAAGCAACTTTTATGTGCGTCATTTGCAGGAGTAAGTGAGATAAATTTGTCATTTTTTAAACTCACAATGTCAAAACTTTCCTGCCACTGCTAACAATAATTTGCGGTACATCGTTTTATCTTTCTTTTGTGTCAAGGTGACATGGACACCCCTGTGCCGTTCCCTGGCAATATCAAAAATATTTTGATAGTGATACTGGTATACTGTACTGTGTCATTCTACAACAAGAATGAACATAGGTATTAGACATTAGAGATATCTCTACATGATTATTTCTGGCCAATGTTTAAGGTCAGGTTTTAAGAAAGGATTGAAGTTGATGGCGAGCCTCCCAAGACTCCCCTGATTCCCCTGTTCTCTGCCTCTCTCCTGGTGGTAGGACAATTGACTTTGACTTTTACCCTCACCCTAGACAGACTGTGTATATTTTGTAATTTGCTAATCAATACCTTCTATAGAATCAATCTTGATCCATATCCAATTGAATATTTGTGATTTCCTGTTGTAGCAATTGTAATATTGAAATTGAATTGTACATATTGAATCCATTACATTTTGTTATTTATTTATTTGATCATTTATTGATCTATATTTGATATTTTATTTTATTTTATTTATTGATATCTTTGCACACATTTTAAAACAATATTTTCCATTCATTAAATACATTACATTATTTAAAACTATTTCTCTTGTACTTAATCTGTTTTTACATCTACTCTACCTCCAGTAGACGAGCCCAGACTTTCCGATACTGGCCACACTGATAGCCTAGCACTTGCACTTTATACTTATTTATTTTATACTTATTTATTGAGACGAGCCCAGACTTTCTGATACTAGCCACACTTATGATAGCCTAGCTCTTGCACTTTATACTTATTTATTGAAACGAGTGCTAAAAATGTCTTGGGGAACGGCCCACAAAAACAAGCAAAAGCATAGGCCTTCCCCGATAATAATGTTCCGGGAAGCTTTTATTTTGGTATAGAAAAGCTCCCATGGCTTTGGTTGTGTGAAGGGGCACAATGAAAGTTTATTTAAACGGAACTGGAACGTTTGCTACTGGTTAGGCGAATGTTCCTGCACCGTTATACTAATGTGACATTTTGTGAGAAAGAAATACATATAAACATAGAACCTAATATCCCTTCAGCCTTTACGATAAACACGTAAAACTGGTGAAGGCGTTTTTTACACAAAGTTCTGTCCCGTTCAGTAGGAGAAGATCTGCACTTCTCACACAATCAAGGGGTGTCTTGCTTTTGAGGGCACTTGAAAACAAGTGCTAGTGTTAATGGCATTGTCCGGAGTGAATCAATAGTCAATCACTAATAGCCACCTCAATCACTGAATTTTACACAATACAGACTGAAATAGCGAAACAGCAGCTAAGAGTAACGTTTTTGACAGGGCTCCGAACCCGGTTCAAAGAACGAAAACCGGAAACGAACTGAATTTTATGAGGAACGGAAATAGAAAAACGAAAACGAAATGGTCTTGAACTGTTCCGGAACAGAAACGTTATTCTGAAATCCCAAAAAACGGTTAATAACGTTTTTTTCCATTCCCTAATATATAGACGGTGGGCCGAGGGCGTTTTTCGTGTTGTTTTGTAAAAAACATCAGAAGAGTAGACAAGTTTTCATCTGTGATATAAACAAATGGTATTAAGCCTAACAAAATTTGTTGGCAGGTCTGGTTTGATCATATATCGTCAAAAACAATAGGTTTTAATCGTTATTTTCCTCGGGCATATGCAAGGAAATCTATAGGTATAACCCAATCAAATGTCGGCATTTTGAGTCCTTGGAAAAATCAACCAATCGAGTAAGAGTTCAATAGGACCCGCCTCGGAATGTAAACACCAGCTAAGCAGCAATGTCAGAAAACGCTGCAAAATCCCCTTCAGATGGCTTATTTTAGATCATAGAACTTCAGATAATAGTTGTCAACCCACTTTTTGTATAAATCTTACCTTGTTCCTGTCTGGGCATGCTGCAGAATATTGACTTTATAAATCCAACGGTGAAATTCTTAATAAGAAACATGTCATCTTCTATAGTACAGGGTTCGTACACCTTTTTCAATATGAAATTCAAGCACTTTTCAAGCTAATTCATGGTCAATTTTCAAACTTTCCCAGCACCTATATTTCACTAGCCTGGCGAACGCCAAACTAAAATCACAAGTGATATTTAGTCTGGAGACCCATCTATTGCTTTTCTCGTAGCGGAAGAGTCGTTTACCGTTGTCCAGAGCCGTTTATTGGGCGCTTCGAATGTCTATCATAGCGTTTGTACATAGCTCAGAGCCAATACCAGGGCCACCACGTGACGTAAAATGCAATCGAGGGCCGTGCTAGTCCCTTTTTGTTCTGTGATTGGATACTGAAAGCAGGCAAGAAAATTGGCCATGGTCACCATACTGCTTTGCAGAGTGAAATGAAATAAGCGCACAAAGGAGCATGGGAACTCCCAGGCTAATATTTCACGCATATCTGGCGAGTTTGTTTATAGTGATGGAGCTAAATAGGCAACTGCTCAAATGTTTGCCAAAGATCAGAGGGCAAGAAACTATCACCCTGACGCGCAGGCACCACCTCAAGTGTGCTTTGCTTGATGTAGCTGCTTACAGATACTGGCGAAGCATACTGTACTACAGAGCATGGGGCCACAACTTTGCATGTAACAATGAGCAACACCCATTTTTACAGCTCATTCTGTCACCTAAAAGCAAAACAAGACTAGATACTACAAAAGAAATTAATCATACAGCCTTGTCATACAGTCCATAGTTTATAATCTTTTTTTTCTGCCTAATACAATGTATCCAACACATCCTAGGTCAATTAATCCTATAAATTTATAAAACTTCTGCAAGAAGTGGATGGATACAGAGACTAAATACTTTTTTACCACAAATAGCCCATGCCCTAAGAAAACTCAAATTAGTAGGCTATATCAATATCTCCAAATTGAAATTAGCCTATAGGTGCACTGTTATCATAGGCTATATCTGCCACTTCCACTGAATGTCTTTTGTCAAAGCTACAGTGCTCTGAACACTTTCCATTAGAAATCAGTCACTTACTTAAAATGACTAATTGGTCTAACTACTTCCCACATTAACCATCCTGCATATCAACCATTCAATTCTCAGATAAGCCTAAAGAACAGAAAGTTTGAAACACATCTGATATTTAGCAGTGGGCCAGAGTTAGCCAGCTATTGTCAATGAGTGATTGTCAAAACTGAAGGCCATATGCTTACAAGAGAAACGCGACTTTTTTTTCATTATTCACTTTGTGTAACGTTATCGTATGCGCACTCCAACGACTGGAGTGCGGCGCGCACACATGCTATTTCAACGAATACGGTCTACTCACTCAATAAAACGCTTTCAGTAACAGAGGCTAGGCATATAAATAGGCACACTGTGCTGTATAAGTTGGCTACACTAGGCTACATGTTTGAAAAATTGTTAAGGGTAGTCTCCGTTACAGACATGTTATTGTTGATTAGCGCAAATAGGCTATGGACGCATTATCTCAGCCAAGGCTGATCTAGCGATCTCAATTTATATTCATATAAATATAAACAGCCTGCATTTGGTTGTATACATATATGATTCTTATATGATATGATTCTTATCTACTAGCCTACATTAATGATGAAAAAGGAGTGCTAGTGGCACTTTGAAAATTACTCTCCATGTCAAGTTGTTAACTTACCACTAACATTCAGTAACGTTGACATGCACCATCACAAGCCTACTCGCAACTTTAGAAGGGGCGTGTTCATGGTCACTCGCGCTCTGCTCAAAACCAAAAAGTGGAGAACTTTTCATATACGATCATCATTTTATTCGATCTACAACGCGAACGACTATTAAGCGAACATTTGTGCAGAGCAAATGGATTTACAATTTCAAGCATTATCAAGGATTGTGGCAAAAACCAAGCACATTCCAAACCTTGAAAACACCACATTAAAATCCAAGCATTTTCAAGGTTTTTAAGCACCCGTACGAACCCTGATAGTAGCCTAGCTAGCAGCAGAGGTTGAAGTAAATCCTAGGCTATCACTTGTAAGTGTAGCGGCTGTACTCTTCTTTGCGTTGTGTATTAGGGTACATTTCATTAACTCTGTTACATAAGCAAACAGTTGGCTTACAAACAATCGTTGTTACTAAAAAATACAATAAAATTGACGCTGGACCCATTGTCAGAATCTCTTCAACTTAAGGTCTTAGGAGAGGTTCGGTTATCATTAAGGTAGTGCTTGCACATTATAAAGGACAATGTTTCTTCACAATCTTTTCGTTGACCACAGAAAATGTGTATAATATCCTAACATGTTAGTAATGACACTTTACTATGCTTAACTGCAGTAACACAAACGTTTCAGGGATCATTAGGCTGTAGCTGACTGTAGCCTGTTTCATTGTTGTAGAGATGAATTGCAGACACCTTCTTGTCAATAAGATATCTTTATATCAATGGAAGAGGCAAATCAGCACATGGGATTAAAAATATGTAGGCCTACTTTGTAATGACTCTAGTGTCAATAGCTTATGCTTCTGCTTAGCTTCAATAGCTTATGTAGCCTACCCACCTGCACTTTCTGTTCAAAGAAAGAGGTAGCTTTAGCCCTTGACCATCGAAGTCTAAAGTTCAAATTTATTTACTTCAATGCTTGTTTAGGCACACGTAATGTAACGAGGTGTTGGCTTGATTGAACAGCAGAACTAGAAAGATTCAGTACATTTATTTGTCACATCATGCGTTCAGGTACAAAGAGCAATGACATGGAGAAAATATATCTGTCAAAAATAGCTAACTTACATAGATGTCATTATACTAAACTGAATGACAATCACCAAGATAACATTACGGACATTAGTTTAAAGTGTACAGGGCATTGTATCGGTGTGTTGTTCGATATATTAAGTTATACTGAAGTCCAAACACATCAGCAGTTAGCAAAACAGTTAGCAATAGCTCTAGCTGTGATCTATTGTTGTGGACATTATGTTGAATAGACCTTGAATAGTTCTGTTCGTTCACGCTAGGTAGGTTAACGGAGACTCTTAATTATAAACACTACACTGTCAAAATAGTAATTTGTTAGTAACATGCATCATTGCACACATTATAGTGCAAATTCCGTGATATCCAGCTTGCTTGCCGACCTCTCCCGTTTCTCAAGCCACGTGAGGCGAATACGATTTTTTGATTGG
>JAODXP020009581.1:0-14825 GCA_027497455.2 Sardinella longiceps | reverse complement strand
GCTTTTATGTAAAATACTATATAGCCTAAGCTTTTCAGAAACCTTAGAAAACAATGAGAATGAAATGTGAGTCACTATTTTCTGCAAACCATAGTATTAGCCTATATTGCCAATTACGGGACACATCAATGAACAGTATACTGTATACAAAGAGTGATCAAAAATATTGCCCTATTGCACAATTAGTTTTATTATTATAATTAATAAGTTAAAATTCAGCAGTGCAATTTGGTTTAAAATATTTTTTAATATTTAACTTTGGACATTAACACAGTTATACAAACCATGTCCAATTGACCAACCTGAATTGTATGTTGTATGCAACGTTATCAATTCTTCTTAATGATTCTCTCATTTCCCTGCCTGCACGCCACTGCATTTGTCTCACACACTGACTCCAGTGTTTTCCATACATCAGAACCAGAGTGGTAAGAGAAGATAGCCAAAGACTATCTGAAACATCGAGTTTTTATTCTATAATCTACCAAATATCCCATTTCAAATGGCCTATGTGAGATTGCATTTTTGGTAAATATACAGTAGAATAACGACTTGTTTCTGATAGCCTATAGCAATCTTCTCTTTCCACTCTATGACCCTGATGGCCGCAAAACTGGCTCTAATGGTGGCGCTATGATGCTGCTGTGCGCATCTGTGTGCACTGAACTGGCCTGTAAAGAACAAGTACTAGCACGTCAACTAGGTGCAGCATATAAAGTAATTTACTGTAAGTTGCCTGGTTCCTTTTAGCGAACTTCACTCTCTTGTTGATTCTGCTTGTTATGAATGTAGCATCTTAATGTTGCTCACCAAAGGATAACATAAATAGCATGTTGAAAGACACTTCTCTCCCATAATTCAATGAAGCTTTTGCTCTGCTTTATTTACATTCATGCAAGAGCATGCATAAAAATAAAGTTTGTTTTCTGAAGTCCTGTAACATTGCACATCATTTAAAGTGACAATCATTGCACATGATTTAAAGTGTAACCAACTCCACCAGTAAACATCAAGTAGCCAACAATAGCACACACATGTTCATTTTTTAATTAAATTCTTAAAAAAGAATGTATTACATTAGTATTTACATGCAAATTTTCCATTGTATAAATATTCATTATGTTGAAGGAATTGGACTGAAGCAGAACTGACAATGGCATTGATACTGACAAAAACGTATGAATGCCTACCCTAAAGAAGCAAGAAAGATCGGCAGGAAAGTCCTTGATGTAAACTGGAAAATAATTTAAGCAACGCTGAGCTCAGGCAGGGGTTGAGCTGCTGTCCTGAAATTGCCCTTCTGAAATTAGACTGATGCAGAGGAGAGGGGACTGACAGAAAATAAGAGGAAAAGAAAAGAAAAAACATGGGACCTAGATCTTGCTTGAGGTATGCCTTCTGTTGTTGCTAGAACCATTCTGTGGTAGCTTCCGGTGATTGATTTTCAGAATCTTGGAGAATTAGCTAGAATAATGAAACGCTATTCCCTCGTGACTACTTTTCAGCTGTTTCTCTCTCTCCCTCGCTCACTCTCTCTTCCTCTCACTGTAAATTGCCACGGCCGCTGAAGAATCCTCCTCATGGCTGGGTTCACACATCCTGACCGATTGGATTACATGCAGCACATGGGCCCGAACGCCAACATGATGTAAATCGGCAGGAAGTGAATATTCAGAGGATAATTAAACTCCGATCTTTGTGCCTACTTCAATATGGCTGCAATCTGCTCGGCATTAGCTGCTAGCCCTGGGTGATCATTACCCAAGCACCCCCTCTGCGGGGGACGGCTGCTGACTAACTGACATCTTCTCTGAAGTAAAAAAAAAAAAAAGGGGGAAGAGAGTGTGTGAAAGATGGAGAGAAAACAGCGAGAGACTTGAGGAAGGAGGGAAGGATAGAGGAAGGGGGAGGGAAGGAAGACTGGCATGAGAAGTGAAATTAAATCAAAAACTCTTCCTCAAGCGTCTGCCGTCACTCCAGCCAAGCACACGGTGGGCCCGTTGCTGTGAGGTGGCATGGTGAAACTGTAATTATTTGTCGTCTCAAAATTGCTCTTAAGCAGGGTCTCCATCAGACTGTCGGAGAGGAACAGAACATGTGTTGTGATGTGGTGGTAATGGCCGGGTGTGGATATTGGGGAGGTGGTTGTTGTTCTCCTCACATATTTTTTGGGGGGAGGAAAAGTTTGAATTAAATTCGGATTTACGAGGCACAGTTGTCTCTAGTGTGATCTGATGATGGCAAGCATTTTATTTTAAAATGCTTCAGGGTACAAACAACAACAGCTGCTGTCAGTTACAGGGATCTCAAAGAAGTTATGATTTTCTTATGTGTGTGTGTGTGTGTGTGTGTGTGTGTGTGTGTGTGTGTGTGTGTGAGAGAGAGCGAGACAGAGAGAGAGAGAGAGAGAGAGAGGAAAAGAGTACACATCTATGTTTGTGTGTGTGCATGTATCTACAGGGGACAATGTGTGTGATTGCGGGTGTTCCTTTATGCGAATCTGATGTGTGTCTTCACTCCCTATTGCCGCAGTAGAATAGGGTAGTTTCCAGTGAATCAATTGGAACTTTCCGGCAATCTAGTAAATCTGCCTCTAAGGCCCTCTTTTTCTCTCTCTGAAAAAAAAAAGTCAGGCAGTAAGCTGTGCTGATCAATCATCGTGGCACAAACAGTCTGCAGGTGATACACATGCCAGGTGAACCTTAAAATATACATGCGGCCATATATCAAGGGCATGACAGGTACATTAGAGAATGCAGAGGGCTGTGGGAAAGTCTGTGTCGAGCCACTTCGAGTCATGGACTCAGCTCGACATACACACCTTATTTTCTGTGCGCATTGCCAACTGAGAAAATATGATAAACACATAAAAAGGCACACATGCAGAGAAAAGGCACACACCCACATTCAAGCACACACTCGCATGTGAATGTGCTCAAACACAGGCACACACACACACATACAGAAATGATTTAAGGCAACATAGCCATAGCCATAAGCTTGAGGCTTGTGCCGTTAGCAAAAGAAGAAATTATTATTGAGTGCAACTTTCAATTGTTGGTAAGAATTAGAAGCAGATAGGATTAGGTGGATGGATGGATGGATGGATGGATGGATGGATAGAAAGAAAGATAGATAGACAGATAGATCATCATCATCATCCACCATTCTTTATTCAGGGGAACTTGACTGAGCTCCAGGCTCTTTTACAGCAATGTCCTGACAGGAAAGCTCAAGGCAGATAGATAGATAGGTAGGTACTATAGGTACAGTAGGTAGATCGATCAATCGATCTAATTGCACTCATTACATTTTGTTTCAATATTCCTTTATCTTTTCATGAGCAAAACTATAGAAATTAAACTTTTATACAAATAAAAGTAGTGTACAGCTTGCAGCAGTAACCTGTAAACAGCTGGCAACAAAAGTGAGTACACCTCATAGCGAACATGTCCTACTTTTGTCCAAACTGCGAATATTTTGTTTGTACACCGATGCACAGCCTTAACCTCTATGGCTTAAAATTCGCAAGAGCTGGAATCCTCTCCCACTCCTTCATGACATCACAGAGACGGTGGATGTTAGACACCTTGCTCTCATCTACCTTCTGCTTAAGGAAACACCACAGATTCTCAAACAGGTTTAGATAACTAGCCAGTCCATCAACTTTATCTTCAGTTTCCTCATCTTTTAGGTGTGTTTAGGGTCATTATCATGCTGTAAAACTGCCATGCCATGCATTCAGCCCAGCCTAGATCATGCTCTACTTGGAATTCATATTTTCCTCTATGAACTACAGCTCTTCAAGTGCCAGCAGCAGCACTCCTGCAGCCCTAGACCTTTAGCTAAGGGCCAGTTGGCTTGGTGCTCCTCACCAGAGTGGCACCACATGCTAACGTTTGACAACGGTATCCCGTACAAATTCTAATGAATAATGGAGTGGGATTCATCAATTTAATGGCATCCCGCACACATGCCAGCGAATCATAGCTGAGGTGGCATGGTGTTGGCACCGCTGATGGACACGGCTTGAACAAACCAGTTCATCTCGCTTGATTAGGGCCTCCCCAACACCTGTTGGTGCAGCATGCACCACGCCCGGTTGTCTACAATTTTAATTTTAAAACTATCAGCGCATATACAGTAATACAGTTGTAATGAAATTCTTGTTGTAGAAGACAAGTCCCGGTGAGTAGACGTTGGAGAATTTTAGTGCGCATGTTTTAATTTTATAGTTGGATACTGTTGTTTGAACGGGATACCGTTCGATGGGTGGCACCCAGATTTGTCCACAACATGCTGAAATCACGTTAGACACCATTTGAGCCAAACAAGTTGAAGCCAAGACAAGCCAGTTAAGAGTACAGATTACTAAAACCATTAGATAACTTGATGATAACCTTGCTCAGATGGTGTCTGCCCTGTGCAAGCATCAAGACCACCCTTGTCTGAAATCAAGCATGGTGGTGGTAGCTTCGTGGTCTAGGGCTGCAAGAGAGTTACTGGCAGTGTATGATTCAATTAGGCATTAGGAAGTTAAATTATGTCTAAATATGCTAGCCATGAAGAGACTATCTTCATAATGTATATGACAACATATTTTTTGCATACGTGAGTTTGTTCTCCTGTGTTTTAATATCTCAGACTCAATTAATATTCTGGGAGAGAAGTTCACTTGGTTGGTGGCCTCACCGTACCCCTCAAAAGGCACATAATTATTCCATCCATGATTGAGAGAAACTAATACCAACCAGTGTTGTGGCAGTGAGTATATCATTGTGCAGCCAATTACAGCTTTTATAAATAAGCACCTCTAGAATCATTCCATTATCTGAAGACCTCTGACTGACATCTGTAAATTATTCTTCTCTTTTTCTGGTCATTTGCAGAGAGACTACTGTGATGTGTTTTAATTAGTCCTAAAAGACAGATTTCTCTCTCTCTCTCTCTCTCTCTCTCTCTCTCTCTCTCTCTCTCTCTCTCTTTTTTTTTTTTTTTTTTACTGTTGCAATAAATAATGGTCTAGATCAGGGCGGATTAGAACAAAAGAACAAATTCTACATACTGTGGGGTCTTCTTGAGACTTGAAGCTATGCTATTGAATGCTAATGTATTCCAAATTTGGCATTTGGCCATGCTTTGGTTATTCCCTAATGAAAAGTGAAGTTGCAAGAGGCTACATTTTATGCAAAACATCCCCTTCATCTGCCCAAGGGCTTGATGGTCCAGCTAGCTGACTGACTGGCTGACTGCAAACCTGGGCTCGAAATAATCAAATAAATGCAAACAAGCTGTACTATGTTATGTAGATCCTGAAATCGTATCTCTTTCTTCTGTTCAGAAAACATACGAGGGACATTGAATCACACAACATGTTCTTTCACATTTTTCTCCCCACCTAAGGTCAACCTACCTTGAATTTTGATTTTAATAATGTATATTGTTAACATAGAAGGGACCTCTCCGCCATGTAGCAGAGGATATTTTGTTCTTCTGAATGATGAGAGTATGTGAGAGTGAGTGATGCCTAGTGTCACAGTGCTGCCACACACAGCATTTGTAATCCAGGTTCATTTTTCTCCAGCTAAAGGTAGACACTGACTGACTGGATGAAGAAATGCACCAGCAATCGCACACATATTCACTCGCTTCAGACAGACTAAAACATAAATGTTAAAGTCTCTCTCTCTCTCTCTCTCTCTCTCTCTCTCTCTCTCTCTCCCTATCTCTCTCTCTTGTTTTCACTCTTCCGCTGATTCTCTGTCTTTCAGCGTATTTTGACTGTCTCACTCATTCCTTCTAATTCTCTGAGCGTCTCTCATGTGCTCTGTCTCTGATTCCTCCCCACCCCCAGCTCCTCTTTATCTCCCCTCTAGATAAGCTGTGGTAAAATGGCTTCCCAAGGGAGCCTCCTCTTCAGTCACAGGGAGAAAGAAGCGCAATGCTGCCGCAGACAAATGATAAATCAATGATATCCTTCACATTTCTCTAAATCAAGAGCGACCCCTGCGCGCTCCGCTCACACACCAACATATTCGTCTCACGGACACGCATGCACACACAGGCTTTAGCAGCTCGAGCTTCTGCTCCACAACTGCTGCCACCTCTGCCATAACCACACCAACCATATTACCACACACAATGGGCTGGGTCACAATAGATGGCCGTCGTTCAGGAGAAGCGCCCGGGGGGGGTCGGGAGGAGGGTTGGGGGGGGCATTATTTAATTATGGGGTGCTGAGATATCAGGTTATCTCGATGTGATTTCCTCCTGGACACCACTGAAGCCGGAGCACGGGAGATGGGAAAGCGCATCAAAGAGAAGAGGCCATGTTTGATTTAGTAATTGTCCACCTGTGCCGGAGGGAATGTCTCTCTCTCCATCTCTCTCTCTCTCTCTCTCTCTCTCTCTCTCTCTCTCTCTCTCTCTCTCTCTCCCTGTCCTCCCCCATCTCTGTTCTCTCCTGCAGTGCCACTCCATAATGTCATGTGTTCTCCACAGGAACATGACATTTGATTTCACTTTTAATTATAGGAATTGGAGACATACAAATTATAAGTATTATTTTAAGAGAGTGATATTTCATGCAGCGCTCTAAATAAGTATTTAATTGCTGTGTGTTCTGATTCCTTACCTCATCTCTCAGGTTTGGGGGTATTATGACTATACTGTAGTAGGCTCAAGACTCATGGAGGATGAGTGACATTACACGCCCACAGCTTTTCTGACTCCTCCACAAAGAAGTGATCAGCGCTAGGCAGAGCTATGGGGAATGTCAGCTTGAAATTAATTACTCTCTCCCACAAATATGTCACCCATCACTGCCCTTCCACCTACAGCGGACCATTGTGCTGTAGGGGCTAAAATGTACACTGGCTCTGAGTTATTTATATAGAATAGATGGACACACACACATACACACACACACACACACAGACACACACACATAGACACACACACATATGCACTCAGGCAGTTGATTTGTTGAATTCTGCAATTTTTCAGGAGGGAAAATATACTGGGATAATACGAGAGAGTTACAGTAAAACCTGTGGATGGAGTTAGAATGATTCGATTTTGTTATGAACAATTAATGCTAGCGACTGAGGGAAAGGGAAAGATTTCAGTGAGATTTTAGGAATTTATGTTGAAATTTTGAGTTCAGTGATGCGGACGGTACAAAGGATTTTTATGTGAGTTCTAAATGATGTACCTGGGATTTGCAACTAAATCAGTGTGCAGAGATAATTAGGTCACTAGGTAGTGAGTGAGTTAGTAAGTTAGTAAAAATTGACCATGTATGTTAAAATGTGCATAATGCCCTTAAGAGAGAAATGGCACTCTTTTGGCATACACATGGACACATTGGGTGTCTTGGTAATTGGACATGTGCACTGCCCCTCTTGTCATTGTGTTTAAGTTATTTATAAGCATGTCATCCACATTGCCAAGTCCATATCCTTAAACATACACACTTTCTCCCTGACATACATGCAGTCACACATACACACATACACACACACACACACACACACACACACACACACACACACACAATCCAACACCAGCAAGGTCAGTAGAATTCTCCTAACACAAACTAACAACTCCCACAGAGCGCAATGGTGGTAGACTCTTGACCAGTTAGTGATTCAGGATCACTCAGCCTGTGTGTGTGTGTGTGTGTGTGTGTGTGTGTTGTGTGTGTGTGTGTGTGTGTGTGTGTGTGTGTGTGTGTGTGTGTGTGTGTGTGTGTGTGTGTGTGTGTGTATGTGTGCGTGTGCGTGAAGAGACATATCGAGAGGGTAACGAAGCCATACATCCAAAGAACTGGTCTTAGCCACCCCTCTCCCCCCCTTCCCCCACGTCATCAAGGGTGAGAGATGCCTATGATTATCTCATTAAGTGCTGCACTCGTCCCCTCATCAGACGGGATCCTCTCCATCCAGCCTGCCCGCTGTGGCTTCTGATTCGCGGATAGGAGGTGAGCAGGCCGGCCTAATGTAGCCTTGTTTGCCAGAGAGGTCTCAACAGAATAATTAATTAAGATGGCTCAGGGTGGAGAGAGGGAAGAGAAGGAGAACACAGAGAGAGAGAGAGAGAGAGAGAGAGAGAGAGAGAGATAGAGAGAGAGAGTGATAGAGAAAGAGAAAGATGGATCGAATTACTGTTGTTAAGACTCCCTCCGTCAGCCCGGCTGCGTGGCTTTACGCCGAAGATCCGCAATCAGCTGCCATGGCAGAGGGCTTAATTACTGCTATCGGAGAAGCTTGCCTGTCACGCTCTTTCGCCGAGGACCAAGGCACGCTGACAGCTCGTGCCTGCCTGGAACTAAATCCTCTGGGTAGCCAAAGGAGAAGGAGTGGCTGGCCTGTAAGCCCCCTGACAGGCTGTATGCACTATTTGGTGGGTAGTGTGAGGAGGCCGCTTGTGCACATATCAATTACTGTAAGTGGATTCAAAATAACTGTGAACGATGAGAGTTCAAAACAGTGATGTCCCCTAACAGGATTTATATTATGTTTTGTTGTTGTGTATGATGTGAAATGTTTGTGTAGGTGCTAATTGGCAAGGGATCTTTGTGTGTGTGTGTGTGTGTGTGTGTGTGTGTGTGTTTGTTTTTTTCTTCAGACACACACACACACACACACACACACACACACACACACACACACACACCTACACCTAAACACTCATGTTTCTTTGGGTGTGGATGTATGATTCTCTTTACAGTAGTGTATGTCATAAAACAACAATTTTAAACCACAGATCTCATTCATTTATTAAAGAACATTATCCCAACAACCGACCCAGCCTCCTGCACACACACACGCACAGAAAAACACATAGACACACACGCGCACACAAACACACACACACACACACACACAGAGAGAGAGAGAGAGAGAGAGAGAGAGAGAGAGAGAGAGAGAGAGAGAGAGAGAGAGAGAGAGAAACACACAGGGGAGCACAACTATACACACACAAAGCTTCCGAGTTGCTAACAAACACACATAAAACATTCATGCAGTGGCAGACACATGCTCTGCACACCAATAACTAATACCATTCTTCTCTCTCTCTCTCTCTCTCTCTCTCTCTCTCTCTCTCTCTCTCTCTCTCTCTCTCACACACACACACACACACATACCTGTACACACATTACCACTTCAGCCATCCCTAGATTCAGGAAGAAGAGACTCAACTTACTGAAATACTGTAAGAATACTAAGTATTGAACTTCCATGTACTGTACAGTATGGTTCTGGTAAAAAAAGGGAAGAGGGTGGTGGTGGTGTAGTCAGGGCCGTTGCAAGGAATTTGGGGGCCCCAGGCAAGATGGACATTGAGGCCCCCCACCCCAAAAAAAGGACCCCCCCCCCCCCCCAAAAAAAAAAAAAAAACATAGACTCACAGTTTTAGTTCAATCACACTTTATATCAATAAAAAACTTCAAAACAGAGCATGATCGCAGAATTTTCTCACCATTTTTCATGGTTCTGCTGTAATTCTCGATTGTGAATCTTCGTGGTGGATTGTCAGAATTTTGGGGGAATTCAATATTTGTGACTTGCACTGGTCCTTTTCTAACAATTTGACAGTGTGCACTATCAGTTAGGACTGCTGGCCACTGTGCAGGGTCATCACCTATAATTACAGTGCTTGTGGTACCTTGTGCCGTTGAGGTATTAGTTCTGGGAAGTGGTGCAGACTCAATTTGTGTTGTTGTCGAGGCTATGGTTTCACTGGATGCAGGCTCTTCCATGTCTTCTTCCTCACGAATGAGAGATGCTGTAGATGGTACAGCTGGGGGGAGGGGGGAGAGATTTCAATTACATAATGCACTGTTCAGGTAAAGAATGCATCATTTACACTTAGACATTAGTACAGCCCCCATATACACAAATTTAAAGTGATAATGGCTTTTGGGGGAATATTAGTGATATGCACTGGATGTTTTCTAACAATTTGACAACACACACTATCAGTTAAGACTGAGGGCAACTGTGTAGGATATCATATATTTATAAAACTTGCTGTACCTTGTGATGTTGAGGTAACACTGGGAAGCGGTGCAGACTCTATTTGGATTGATGCTGAGGTCATGGTAGCACTGGATAAAGAATCTTCTGCATCTTCTTTAGACCCGTCGTCTTCCTCATGAGAGATTGGTACAGCTGTGCAACATAGCATGTTTTATTCATAAAATACTCTCATGTTGGCTATATAATGCACTATTTATTTAACATTTGGACAGGTCTTTGAACAATTATTAAAGTACCTTGTGCTGTTGAGGTAACTTCAGTGCTGGGAAGTGGTGCAGACTCAATTTGTGTTGATGTTGAAGCCATTGTACCACTGGGTGCAGCTGAAAAATATGTATATTATATCATACTTTACATGTTAAGAGTGCATAACTTAAGAGGGCCCATCAATAATCTTAAATGCCCAGTGGAGTGTGCAGTGAAAAGCAAGTTTAACCATTTTACTATTGGAATATTGGAATAGGTCACTATTATTCAGCTAATCGATGCTACTGTGGGTTGATCTGATGCTGGGTTGATCTCTAGTGGATCTGCAGTTCCTATGTGTGTGACTGATGCTGTCCTTTATCCTTTGATCACAGCCATCTTGGAGATGCCTTCGAAATGATTGAGGAGATTAGAGTTCTCAACTCATATCTCCAAATCTCCACTTTCGGAATTCGGCCAATTTTTTTTTTTTTTTTTTTTTTTTGCGTCACAGAACCTTCCCATGCATTTCAGTGGAGCAGCTCAGTAAGTGATGCGTCTCCTCCTGTACAAAAACAAAATTCTGGATAAGCTGACCCCTAGTTGATCTATAACTCTGTGATTGCTCCATTGTGTGACTGACAAGCCAGACCGTCACATGAAATGTATAGTCTGGCCACGAGTGATAGACCCTCGGGTAAGACGGCTACAAACAATTAGAGCAACTAACAAGCCGATTTAAACAAAGCTAAGCCCGCCCAATGACTCCCTGTCCAGATAGCTTGGCTAAACACAGTGTCTGAATACAACCTAGAGTGTTGTGAGTGGATAGGCAGCTCAGACACCACCGATGTCTGAGTACAACCTATGGCAGATTGTGAGATGTACTCGCCTGAGTTTGGAGGCAATGTGTCTGGCAGTAGGTTGATCTCTAGTTAATCCGTTGCTCTGTGCTCGCTCCTGTGTGCCTGGTGTAGGTTGATCTCTAGTTGATCTGTTGCTCTGTGCTCGCTCCTGTGTGCCTGGTGTAGGTTGATCTCTAGTTGAGTGAGAGAACTTCACTCTACCTTCATCAGTGGAGGCATCTTTAGGAAGAGGACTCAGAAATTTAAGTAAAGCACCTAGGGGAATAAAGAAAAATATGTTAGCATTTCTATATTTACCACAACCAATAGGCTAAGCTTTGGTTAAAATTTCAAGCTAATGTTTAGTACACGGACTCACTTGTGCTTAGGCTTTCTGTATGAAAATTAGGGCTGATCTGATATCACCAAGTAATTAAGAGTCCGGGATCAATGTCAAACTTGTTGCCCTGGATGAATTAGGGTTAAGGTTAAGGTACATTGATCCAGGGCAAACGTTTGACGTTGATCCTGGACTCTTTAATACTTGGTCAGATCTTGCGAAAATTAGACAGGCTGGTGCTATATAGACAGTTAACATGGACAGGCTACTTTAAAACATTAATTTTCTAGCATGCTTTTATGATGCACCGTGGTATGACAGCGTTAAGTTTAAGCCCCATTTGATAGAATAGTTATCACGGTAGGACAGTTAGCATATAGCAGACAAAGCTATGCCACTTTCATCAAAACCAAGCCAATTACAACGTTATTGCAATATCATGTCACTGAATGCGATAAACAGTGATTCCAGATCTGCACCTTTCTTATGCCGTTAATAAACACGTGTAGCCATATTCAACACGTTCGAAAAAAAGTTGCGCAAGTTACAAACTGTTTTAGTTCGTTTAGCATTGACCATCAGGCAGGTAGCTAACATAAACATTGGGCTACGTTACCTGCAGTAGCTAAATTACACCACACATGCAAACAAGCCACCTACGATTCAATGTGATTTATAACTTACCGCTATCCTGTTTTTTCTTATCTTCCTCCTCTTTCCTCTTCTTTCTTTTCCGGATGGATAACTTCGCTTCATGATGCTTGGGGAGGTTTTGTATTTTGCCGGCTGCAGGGATCACGAAACCGGCTGGCTGGCTGCTGTCAGCTACTACTGAGAGGGGCCCCCTTGAGGGGGATCCCGATAGCAGTGTCATTGCACAGTCGCAGGAATTACAGTAAAGGGGCGCTCACGCGGTTGAGGCAAACTTCACTTAATCTATTTCTTATCTTAAAGTCAGATTATTTACAGGTTGCATGATCTGTTATTCATGAGTTGTATGATTGTATGATTCACATTACATATTCACGTTAAAAAAAAAAAAAAAAAAAAAAAAAAAAGGTTTGTTGTTGTCTTGGGGCCCCAGGCCAGCACGGGGCCCCAGGCAATTGCTTGGTTTGCCTGCCTTATCGCGACGGCCCTGGGTGTAGTGGTTAAGGAATCTGGCCAGCATTCCAGTATAGCCAAGAAATTGTGGGTTTGAATCCCACATTTGTGCCCTTAAGCAAGGTATTTACTGTAACCCTAAAGGCCAATTCAGATTGAAGATCCGCAAAGAGATTTTAGAGGAGTTGTGGCAGTGTGAATCAATCGTTGCATGCCGCATGCCATGTCAAATCGCTGTTTTGAATTGTGGATTGGCTTGTGTTTAGAACGTTACAGCCTGTCTCGCTACGGATCTTTAGTCTGTAGCCACCTTTAGTTGCTCCAGGGGGACTGGCCAGATGTAACTGATTGTCTGAGAAATCTAAGTCGCTCTGGATAAAAGCGCCTCCTAAATACATAAAATGTAAAAGTATTATGTAATCAAATTTTAGACCATGAGTTTCATAAGAGGAAAATGATGGTCCTTCAGTGAAAAGCAGTGAGGCCCTTGCAATCCCCACACACACAAACACAGACTTTTATAAAATGGTACACATTGAAGGTCTCACTTCCGCCATGTTGTGAATGTTTAATAAGCTCTCAGACAGAACAAGTACGGTTGGCAAGGTCCCTGGACAAGCTTCCTGAAACAGCACAGTGAAAACCGTGCAGGGATTGAACAATATGCTGCAAACACCCCCATCAATTCCCTGTTGAAAGGGGAGACAGGGAGGAACAGAGGTACTTGTCTGTGCATGTCCACAGCTCTGGAAGAAAATGTAATACGAGTTTTCTCATCTTCTATGAATTATTCTAGTTTTTGCTATTGCCAAGAGGTTAAAGTTCAAGTGGTGCATGATGTCATCATCAGTGAGCACAAATGAGAGCCAAGCAGTAGACTGTGAAGTGGTAAAAATAGAGAACGATGTTGAGTGAACATGTGGGCTATGCTAGCTGTGTGAACTAGCTGTGCTATATGGTGAAGGTGAACCCTGTTAAGGCCGATAATGTAATAATGACCAATAATGTAACAACTGCCAATAACGTAATAATTTTCACAGTTTTAAATGTAATAAAGCCAATAATGTAATAACTTGCCAATAATGTAAGATTTTTTTCTGAAATGATATAACCTTTTACGAAACTGCACACGGTCTCGAATCCGGGTCTCCGGAGAACTAAATGTGCAACTTGACCGCAACATCAAGGAGCCAAGCTTGTTGGTATGTCAGTCAGAGTGCATACTCAACCGTAGTGATGGTACCCCGTCACACTGCCTTCCCCTTTGGGAAGCGCATGTCCCTCACGCATCCACCAGCCATACTACTCCCATCCCAGGGTACCCCACACTCTAGTGCTTCACCCATCTCAGGGGTCCCTCACACCGGGGTCAACCTATCCTGGTGGTCCCTCATACGGACCACACATTGGGTACACATCCGATGGCCTCACGGTAGCCATCTCTCTTCTGACACCATATGTAGCGGAGGGAGAGAACAGTGACCCCACTCGGTGCATACTCAACCATAGTGCACAGTCAAGGGAGGGAGAAGTGGAGGATGGGGCTGAGGTGGGGGAGGAGGGAGAAATAGGAGGACAGTGGGAGAAGTGGTCAGCTGTCATTTTACAGCATTTTATACCGTTTTCCAATAAATATAGGATATACAATCCAATATCCAATAAGTAAGAATAGCTATTTTCGTTTCCCAATCTAGAAACCATAAAATTACTTTTTCACATTTTGCTGTAGAACTATGGAAGCCTGCTGATGGCTGAGTAAAGTGTCAGTCACATGACTTGAGTGTTTTGTTCACCTAGTGGACGGTTAAAGGGCAACTTTGCCCAATTTTAATAAGAGCTCTATTGCTCAAACTACTCAAGACTTGCTAGTACTGAAGATGCAAGAAATTGGTCCAACTGATTAGCCTAGAACTCTAGACCAGTGGTTTTCAAAGTGGGGCCGGGGCCCCCTGGGGGGCTGTGAGGTGGTGCCAGGGGGGCCGCGGGAAGATGGAGTAAAAAAAAAAAAAATACATGAAATTATTTTATTGAATTAAAAATAATTTTAAAATATTCCTGTTTGCGTATAACTGCATTATGATAATCATTCACATAAAACTTACAAATAATATTTTTAGATAAGAATAAGAAATTCTTACATTATTGGCAAGTTATTACATTATTGGCTTTATTACATTTAAAAACTGTGAAAATTATTACGTTATTGGCAGTTATTACATTATTGGCCGTTATTACATTATCGGCCTTTACAAACCCCAACACAGGACTGAGGTGAATACAGTTATCAAAAGGAGGATGAAGTTATGT
>JAODXP020009580.1:0-10000 GCA_027497455.2 Sardinella longiceps | reverse complement strand
TCGCCCTCTATCTTTATGGAGTGGGACACGGTGCGCTGGTGCGACACACACACGGGGGGGAGGAGCCATATGAGGAGTAGGAGGGGCCAGAGCAGGAGCGGGGCGGGGGAGGTGGGGCATAGCCATCGCCATGGAGACAAACACCAATGGGATGTCATCGCCAGGAGCACAAGCACTTCCTGTTTCCTGTTTGCCTCACAGCTGAAGGGGGCGGGGCATAGCAGTCACTCCTGAGGGAGGCGGAGAAATAAAATCAGTTTTTTCTCTCTTGCACACACACACTCACACACACACACACGCACGCACACACGCATTTGAGTACTTTGATTTGGATCCAGAAGACAAGCAAAAGAGACAATATCCAAATCTACTAAGCTTACACACTTACACACATCCATATGTCTCTCCTACTGTCTCTCCTACATCTCCTACATCTCCTACTGTCTCTCCTACATCTCCTATTGTCTCTCCTACATCTCCTACTGTCTCTCCTACATCTCCTACTGTCTCTCCTACTGTCTCTCCTACATCTCCTACTGTCTCTCCTACATCTCCTACATCTCCTACTGTCTCTCCTACATCTCCTACTGTCTCTCCTACTGTCATCTCCTACATCTCCTACATCTCCTATTGTCTCTCCTATTGTCTCTCCTACTGTCTCTCCTACATCTCCTACTGTCTCTTCTACATCTCCTACTGTCTCTCCTACTGTCTCTCCTACTGTCTCTCCTATTGTCTCTCCTACTGTCTCTCTTACATCTCCTACTGTCTCTCCTACATCTCCTACTGTCTCTTCTACATCTCCTACATCTCTTACTGTCTCTCCTACATCTCCTACATCTCTTACTGTCTCTCCTACATCTCCTACTGTCTCTCCTACATCTCCTACATCTCCTACATCTCCTACATCTCCTACTGTCTCTCCTACATCTCCTACATCTCCTACTGTCTCTCCTACATCTCCTACATCTCCTACATCTCCTACTGTCTCTCCTACATCTCCTACTGTCTCTCCTACATCTCCTACATCTCCTACATCTCCTACTGTCTCTCCTACATCTCCTACTGTCTCTCCTACATCTCCTACTGTCTCTCTTACATTTCCTACATCTCCTACTGTCTCTCCTACATCTCCTACATCTCCTACTGTCTCTCCTACAGTCTCTCCTACATCTCCTACATCTCCTACTGTCTCTCCTACATCTCCTACATCTCCTACTGTCTCTCCTACATCTCCTACTGTCTCTCCTACATCTCCTACTGTCTCTCCTACTGTCTCTCCTACATCTCCTACTGTCTCTCCTACATCTCCTACATCTCCTATTGTCTCTCCTATTGTCTCTCCTACTGTCTCTCCTACATCTCCTACATCTCCTATTGTCTCTCCTACATCTCCTACATCTCCTACTGTCTCTCCTACATCTCCTACTGTCTCTCCTACATCTCCTACATCTCCTACTGTCTCTCCTACATCTCCTACATCTCCTACTGTCTCTCCTACATCTCCTACATCTCCTACTGTCTCTCCTACATCTCCTACTGTCTCTCCTACATCTCCTACATCTCCTACATCTCCTACTGTCTCTCCTACATCTCCTACTGTCTCTCCTACATCTCCTACATCTCCTACTGTCTCTCCTACATCTCCTACATCTCCTACTGTCTCTCCTACATCTCCTACTGTCTCTCCCACATCTCCTACTGTCTCTCCTACTGTCTCTCCTACATCTCCTACTGTCTCTCTTACATCTCCTACATCTCCTACATCTCCTACTGTCTCTCCTACATCTCCTACTGTCTCTCCCACATCTCCTACTGTCTCTCCTACTGTCTCTCCTACATCTCCTACTGTCTCTCCTACATCTCCTACATCTCCTACATCTCCTACATCTCCTACTGTCTCTCCTACATCTCCTACTGTCTCTCCTACTGTCTCTCCTACATCTCCTACAGTCTCTCCTACATCTCCTACATCTCCTACTGTCTCTCCTACATCTCCTACTGTCTCTCCTACATCTCCTACATCTCCTACATCTCCTACTGTCTCTCCTACATCTCCTACATCTCCTACATCTCCTACTGTCTCTCCTACATCTCCTACATCTCCTACTGTCTCTCCTACTGTCTTGTTCAAGGATGACTCTGATAGTTTTGCCGACTTCTGTTAGCCTTGGGCCGCCCATACTTCCAGCATGAAATTTCTCAATCAAGTCAGTATGGCCAAGGAGGCAATTTCCTCAACTCTGGAGCTCGGAAAAATCAGGACCTAATGAGAAACGAGCAGGCTGAAGGAAGTGAGCTTATGATGACTCTGTCCAGCTCTGTCCCATAACATTGACAGAAGTTTGATTGCATTTGACACTTAAATTAATCCTGGCAGGAATTCCAAGCAATGCTAACTTATGGCATGGAACTACTCTCATTCGCTGTATGGAGGGACTATTTTTGTGTCATAGCAGCCCAGAAAATGAACATGTTTCACCACTAGACTCAGAGAACGGCTGGATGAACTGGAGATATCACTTTAATGGAACACACACACACACACACACACACACACACACTTATACCAGTCCTCTTATTAAGGTAACACACACACACATACATATGAACAGACATAGGTCTAAATCAGGTTCTCTTGCACACAGACACACACACACACACACACAGATGTCACACACAGCACTCTTTCAGTCCATTACAGTCCATAGAACAGTACACAATAAAGGCAGGACACACAGTGTGAGGGAGTGTGTGATATTTAACGTGTGTGAAGATATGAGCTGGTTATACCCTTACAGTGTGTGTGTGTTTGTGTGTGTGTGTGTGTGTGTGTGTGTGTGTGTGTGTGTGTGTGTGTGTGTGTGTGTGGGGGGGGGGGGGGTGTGTCACTGCAGCTCTAGGAACAGCTCTCACATGCAGTGTGTGTTTGTGTGTGTGTGTGTGTATGTGTGTGTGTCACTGCAGTCTAGGATCAGCTCACACATGCAGTGCGGTGTGTATGTGTGTGTGTGTGTGTGTGTGTGTGTGTGTGTGTGTGTGTGTGTGTGTTTGTCACTGCAGTCTAGGATCAGCAGTGAGACCCAAACTGTGTGTGTGTGTGGGGGGGGGGGGTTACAGGTGTGGAACACACAGGATCCTTCCCAATGTGAATGCATACACAGAGAGAGAGAGAGAGAGAGAGAGAGAGAGAGAGACAGAAGCAGCATCATAATGGCAATACAAAAATCACAAAAGTCTCTCACACACTTGCATCTCATTTATATACTCCTAATGCGCATTTAGATAGGCTACACACTTCGCATTCCTAGCGGATATCTCGGATGGCGCGCGGCGGTGATGTCTCATTCTCGAGCTCACCTAGATTCTCCAGCGGAGCTTTTAAGAAGAAAGTTGCGAGTTTTCCATAAGGAGTTTCAGATGAGTGACCACTGATATTCCGTTTGAGCTCGAGCTCCTGTCCCCGCACCTTTTACCGGGAATCTAGACACCGCGGCAGAGGAGAGGCAGGCGATGAGAGAGAGAGAGAGAGAGAGAGAGAGAGAGAGAGAGAGAGAGAGAGCGCATTGAGTGTGAAATATTGGGATTAATTAATACTAGGCAACAGGTGAGCGATTAGAGGACTGAAACAACCAGATTCTCCCCCGCGTGTAAACGAGCCGCTCGAAATGCGGAATCCGTGAGTAGGCTACCGGACCGTGACTGCAGCCCACCGGCGCGCGTGGCTATCTACGGCTCGTTCTGCATAGGTTGACGGTAATACAGTGATGATTGTATCCTACGTTAGACACGACAGAATCAAACTCTGTTTGCGACGAATTGGTCAATGCAGATAGATTCAGCTTATCATTTGCATAGGCTATATGCTACTGTTTTTCACTGACCGCTTTCTACTCGTCTTCCATCTCGCTGTCAATCGAATTAAAATTATAACAAACCAATGGGTCCATTACTCTTTAATCCAAAAGATTCCTGGTGAGTTTACCTGAGATTTTCATTTCTGCTCCTGTTAAACTTTCTCTCCTAAGGTTGGCGGGTTCTCAGCAGACTCCCAAAGCCAGGAGCGTTTCAAGGGAATTGGCCTCCGGTCGCATGTTTGCTCTCCTGACTGTAAGAGACGAACTAGTTGGTCTTCCGAAAGCCATGTAACATGTGCCAAAGGTGAAAGCAGCGCAGGTGTTCCCTCAAACTGGGGTCCGTTTGGGCCCTAATGTAGGACGAATAATCGAAGACGGCGGCTTTCTAGGCTTTGGTGAAGCGTCATGGCAGAATGTAGGCAAAAACGAGAAAAAAACACACACAGCATTCCACAACTGTGATTCTACAAATCACTGTCAAATCCTTTAAAAGCCTCTCTCTCTTTCTCTCTCACTGCTCCCCCTCTCTCCTCCCCCCTCTCGCCCCCTTTCTCTCCCTCTCTCTCTCTCTCCCTCCTCTCTCTCTCTCTCTCCCTCTCTCGTACTAATGGACGCAGATTGGGATTAAGAGGAAGCGCATCTATCTGAGGAGATTCCCGCGCTTGAGAGTGGAGTGGTGCGCGAGCGAGCGCTATATATTTTTTATGTCTGCTCAGCCGAGCACGCGGAGCAGCCGGTAGATTTTGCCCGTGAGGCGGCTCGTGAGTGAGGCCCGGGACTGGGAGGAGGGTCTCGGTTGCATTAGTGGCGCGGATTAGAAACTCGTCCATTCACGGGAATGGTATTGGATGGCCTCGCGAGTATTAGCTATATTCAGAATGTTATTAATCTATTTGATTGAAAATAGATGATCTATTTCGCCCGCCTGCTCACGTGCGCTCTTAAGTGAGAGTGTGTTTCAAGAGCATAATACCCAACTCCATAACTCCATGACACACACACACACACACACACACACACACACACACACACACACACACACACACGATCAAGAGGAGGGGGGTCAGAGATGATAGAGACAGAGATCAGATATGAGAGAGAGAGAGAGATAGGGGGAGGGAGAGAGAGAGAGAGAGAGAGGGAGAGAGAGAGACTTAAAAGCTCTTCCCAGGAAACCTGCAGAGAAAGGGAGATGGCCTGGATGAACACACCTCCCCCCTCACACTGTTCACTTTGTGTGTGTGTGTGTGTGTGTGTGTGTGTGTGTGTGTGTGTGTGTGTGTGTGTGTGTGACCAGACTGGTCCTGTGTGAGATGCAGGCTGACTGTGACTCACACAACACACACACACACACACACACACACACACACACACACACACACACATCCTTTCAAGAGTGGGCTATTTTGTGAAGCATGAAGTAAATGGCAAATGAAGTTTATTATTATGGAGGACAATATCACAATGTGCACGTAC
This sequence comes from Sardinella longiceps, assembly GCA_027497455.2. Classification (NCBI taxonomy): domain Eukaryota; kingdom Metazoa; phylum Chordata; class Actinopteri; order Clupeiformes; family Clupeidae; genus Sardinella; species Sardinella longiceps. Next base: position 4,667 of record JAODXP020009580.1, on the reverse strand, counting down.
ACACACACACACACTTTACTTAAACACACAAATACACACACACACACACACACTCACTCATGCACTTACACACACACACACACACACACACACACACACACTCACTCATGCACTTACACACACACACACACACACACACACTCACGTACTCATACACACACTCACACACACACACACACACACACACATAAAGACATGGTGTGAGCAGCATCAAGAGAGGGTGGCTATAGCACACTCCAAAGGACACATCTCCCTCTGCTGGTCAGCTGTTGGACTGGTCCTCAGAATTTGTGTGTGTGTGTGTGTGTGTGTGTGTGTGTGTGTGTGTGTGTGTGTGTGTGTGTGTGTGTGTGTGTGTGTGAATGAATTCTTTATTTGCAGACTCCATACAATGGAGTCACCTCAGAACACCTCATCTTCTTCACCTCAGAACAGCCTGGCACATTGGAATTAGAATGCAAACAGGTAACTGGGACTGAGCCACAAGGTGTTGTGTGTGTGTGTGTGTGTGTGTGTGTGTGTGTGTGTGTGTGTGTGTGTGTGTGTGTGTGTGTGTGTGTATCAATGAATTCTTTATTGGCAGACTCCATACAAAAGGCCATAGCATAGTAGAAAATGTAAATACAGAATAAATAGATAGAAAAGACACATCTTCACCTCAGAACAGCCTGGCACATTGGAATTAGAATGCAAACAGGTAACAGGGACTGACCCACTAGGTCCCCTCCGCAGCAAACAGAACCATCTATAGTAGGTGTCATTACTGTCCCTCCTCCACAGCAAACAGAACCATCTATAGTAGGTGTCATTACGGTCCCTCCACAGCAAACAGAACCATCTATAGTAGGTGTCATTACGGTCCCTCCGCAGCAAACAGAACCATCTATAGTAGGTGTCATTACTGTCCCTCCGCAGCAAACAGAACCATCTATAGTAGGTGTCATTACGGTCCCCTCTTCCACAGCAAACAGAACCATCTATAGTAGGTGTCATTACTGTCCCTCCTCCACAGCAAACAGAACCATCTATAGTAGGTGTCATTACTGGCTCCCTCCGCAGCAAACAGAACCATCTATAGTAGGTGTCATTACTGTTCCCTCCGCAGCAAGCAGAACCATCTATAGTAGGTGTCATTACTGTCCCTCCTCCACAGCAAACAGAACCATCTATAGTAGGTGTCATTACGGTCCCTCCACAGCAAACAGAACCATCTATAGTAGGTGTCATTACGGTCCCTCCGCAGCAAACAGAACCATCTATAGTAGGTGTCATTACTGTCCTCTCCTCCACAGCAAACAGAACCATCTATAGTAGGTGTCAATACTGTCCCTCCTCCGCAGCAAACAGAACCATCTATAGTAGGTGTCATTACTGTCCCTCCGCAGCAGATCATCTATGACACCATCTATAGTCTAGGTGTCAATACTGTCCCTCCTCCACAGCAAGACAGAACCATCTATAGTGAGAGGTGTCATTACTGTCCTCTCCTCCGCAGCAAACAGAACCATCTATAGTAGGTGTCATTACTGTCCCTCCGCAGCAAACAGAACCATCTATAGTAGGTGTCATTACTGTCCTCTCCTCCACAGCAGCCTCTGTGTGTCATTACTACTGTATACCCTCTGGACTGGCAATATGGCACACAGGGCAAATGCCCGGTGGGCCGACACACTATTTGGGCTGACAGCCCTGACATTCTCACTGTAACTAATCATAGGTTGTTTCAGTCTACAGCATGATAGATGACCTATTCTATAGGCTAGGTGCTCATATGACAGTCCACCTCTGTCCGCGGATTGTTTACAGATTAGAATTCCGACTGGTTAAGTAATGGACATCTGGCGAATGCTTGGTGCAACAAAAGTGGCAGTGCGACTTGGGCGATACAATCAAGTCAAACTTCGGTCTAGCTTTATGTAATGAGCTATGATGCGTTTAAGGCTGATTACCAATCAGAATGGCGATTTACTGGGGAGATGCCTGTAGAGAAGCAGGATCGAACGTTTGAAAGCTAACATCATGGGCAAATTTGCAGTTTTGGTTGCAGTGCTCAAGCGATGTTTCTTGTGAGTCTTCGGCGACTGTTGGCAATTTATCGGTCTTGGTCTGAACGCACAGTTAGATTTGGATCAATGTTTCTAGCATTGATTTGGATTTCTTGTGAGTCACATATACTTCCCAGCAATCAGTGGGGATTCCTGACAATATTCAAACACACTCATTGGGTGTGTGTGTGTGTGTGTGTGTGTGTGTGTGTGTGTGTGTGTGTGTGTGTGTGTATCATGTGTCCTGACACTATTTAGTAAGAGACCTGTAAACATCTAACATACACACTACAATATGCAAACACGTCACACACACGCGCACACACATGCAAACACGTCACAGACTAAATCAAACACGCGGCAGTTTCATTACATCACATTCTACACTTTATTTAAAGTAGTAATATTCTCACACTGTGTGTGTGTGTGTGTGTGTGTGTGTGTGTGTGTGTGTGTGTGTTATGAGCCCTGATACACACTCTTCTCTAAGCCATCCTCTGCCTGAGTGTACTCCAGGGGTGTGTGTGTGTGTGTGTGTGTGTGTACTCCAGGGGTCTCTGTGTGTGTATGTGTATGCGCATGTGTGTGTGTGTGCGTGCGTGTGTGTGTGTGTGTGTGTGTGTGTTATGAGCCCTGATACACACTCTTCTCTAAGCCATCCTCTGCCTGAGTTTACTCCAGGGGTGTGTGTGTGTGTGTGTGTGTTATGAGCCCTGATACACACTCTTCTCTAATCCATCCTCTGCCTGTGTGTACTCCAGGTGGGCGGGGTAGAAGCTGCTCTGGTAGGCGGGGCTACAGCGCACGTACTGCAGGTACTCAGGTGTGCCGGGACAGATGACGTTATCAGCCAGGACCACCGTCCCTTTCCTGAGCAGATTACACTCCTACACACACACACACACACACACACACACACACACACACACACACACACACAGAGAGAGAGAAGCAGATAATATAGTCAGTCAGGACTTGTATTTGTATTGGCTCATATAATAGGGTGCTTGAAGGATGAGGGTGACGTCTTCAGATGGAGAGAATCACAAATATTATGCGCTGAATAATATTTAGGGCTGAATTTTCTGCAGTGTTGTGTGTCTTAGGTGTTGAGTGTTGTAGTGTTGTGTGTTTAGGTGTTGTTTGTGTCAAGGTGTTTTGAGGTGTTGTGTATGAAGTGTTGTGTGTCTGAGGTGTTGTGTGTTGTGTATTTAGGAGTATGTTGAGGTGTTGTTGAGTTTTTAGGTGTTGTGTTTAAGTGTTTGTCATGTGTTTAGGTGCTGTGTGTTCAGATGATGTGTGTTTAGGTGTTGTGTGTTAAGGTGTTGTGTGTATTGAGGTGTTGTGTGTGTTGAGGTGTTGTGTGTTTAGATGTTGTGTTGCTAATGTACATTAAATCTGTTGCAGATGTCACTCAGGCCAAACCAGTCTTATTAGAAATGTGCTGAAGCATAAAAGCATAAATAGCACAGTGTGTTTATCTCAAGATTTGCGTTGTTGTTTTTTGTGAACCCATGAAAGTATTTCTTCTCTGTCCACACACACACACACACACACACACACACACACACACACACACACACACACACACACACACACACACACACACACCTCCAGAAGCTGTATGTCTGGCAGGTAGCGATCCTTCCAGTGGTCCAGAAACACAAAATCAAAGCTCTCCACCCCAAAGTGTTCCCTCAGCTGTGGGATCCAGTCGCCTGATGCCCCCTCTACCAGCTGCACCTGAGTAGACACACACACACACACACACACACACACACACACACACATCAAGTCAAGTTAAGTAAAGCATTTATATTCAACACAACACAGTTGATCCAAAGTGCTGGGGGGGGGGACTTACTAACCACCACCAATGTATGTCACACACACACACACACACACACACACACACACACACACACACACACACACACACACACACCCCCTCAAAGACAAAGAGAATCATCTTTACCTGAAAGATGAAAACCTATCACACACACACACACACACACACACACATAGAGAATGAATACGTACGGTGTTGTCGAGGCCGGCCCACTCTATGACCTGTCTGGCCACAGCGGCGTATTCTCACACACACACACACACACACACACACACACACACACACACACACATACACACACACACACACACACACACACACACACATAGAGAATGAATACGTACAGTATTGTCGAGGCCGGCCCACTCTATGACCTCTCTGGCCACAGCGGCGTATTCGGGGTTAAACTCCAGTGTGATGAGACGACCACCAGGGGGCAGCAGACGTGCGATACGCAGCGTGGAGTAACCACAGTATGTGCCCAACTCCAGGGCCAGCAGAGGGTTCAGCTCACACACCACAGAGTCCAGGATAGCACCTAACACACACACACACACACACACACACACACACACACACACACTCATACACACACACACACACACACAGAGCGTGGAGTAACCACAGTATGTGCCCAACTCCAGGGCCAGCAGAGGGTTCAGCTCACACACCACAGAGTCCAGGATAGCACCTAACACACACACACACACACACACACACACACACACACACACACACACACACACACACACACACACACACACACACACACA
>JAODXP020009579.1:2500-14750 GCA_027497455.2 Sardinella longiceps | reverse complement strand
AAATGCGTCTAATAGCCTACAACACATGCTACTACACCGGTTGTCAGAAAATAGCACTTACCACTCGCCCAAATTCGCCTAGGCTACCGCAAGTAGCTTACCTCGCCTAATGTAAAATATTACGCAAGGATGTCTAGGGGCTGTAATGCTTAGTTTATCTTGCGATGAGTTAGATCAAATGTCGAGTACGGTGAGACTGGGCTTGGATGCAACAAGTGACAGGCTAAACGTTTTACAGAAAAAAACGTCCTCTCCCCAGGCTCAGCTAACATTAACATTTGCAAGCTTCTTTGCAGCACGGTGTTGTAAAGACACTGATAGTAAACTCAGAAATTAATTTCTGAAGTTTGGGGTGTCATGCAATCCATTGTCACGCAGACCGTTTCCCAGTACTAGGAATAAAAGGCCTCTCATTCTGTTGTTGGCTACCAGCAATGAGCAAGCAATAAAATAAGCCTAGGCTACTGGAGGATATTTACTAGTTTAGGACATTTCATAGCATTTCAAGAATATTAACAATGATGTCCTACCGTAGTTGGTTTTATTTTATTCTGTCTACCCTCTGGTAGCCTATCTACTAGGCAATTTATGAAAGAAATCAAATGAAAATTGCAGATAGACTGATAGATAGGCTGATGGTTGATAAGGAATATAGGCATTAAAAGAACAATTTTACAACCCCTTTTTTGTTGGAAAATACCGAAACCGTACCGTCACCGTGGCCCCAAAACCGTGATACATACCGAACCGTGGGCACACTGTACCGTTGCATCCCTACTGATTTGGGTGGCAGCTCACTGGGAGGGCGTGGCCAGGCTAGTGGCAGCTAGCTCGGATGACTCCAATTTGCTCCCATATACATGAACTACCACAACATATCTGGCTTCTGAAGAATCTGTGACAAGTGCCTTGTAATGTTCACTGTCTGTCATATTTATGTAACAGGTTGAAAGGTCCCCCTTGTATTAATGTATAATTGCACAAGATCTGGTGTATATAGTGTTCTATGGTACCCTGATACAGTTAGGGGTTCCTGGTAGCCCCTCCTCTCCCCCTTTGTCTTATGTTTCCCTATCTCCTCTTTCTTCTTCCTGTTTTGGTTTGGTTTGGATTGAGGTAGGTTTGGAGATATGAGCTAATCCCAATATATGTAAATATTGATATATAAAAGTGCCATCTGTAGGTTTAATTGTATTTATTTTATTCATATATATTTTATGTGCATTATTTTGGGGTTATTTTTGCATGATGGCTTTTCTTTCAGTTATGTTTATGATTTTGTGACACGCCACATGTGGGGATTAGCCCCACTGTGGATTCCAGTGTAGTTATGCTGTAGTTGCTAACTCACTGTGATATTTCTTTTTGTTTCTACCATATTTGATTATTTTAGGAGTGGAGGAAGAAGCTACCAGGGACAACGTTTATATGTGTGCCTTTGTCTGTACAGGTGTGCCATGATTTCTTTATATCTTTGCATTAATGTATTGCATTGCGTTATGTTACGTACGCAAGCCTGTTTCGTTTTGGTTTGATTGAGGAGTGGAGGAAAAAGCTAACAGGGACAACGTTTGTATTTGTGCCTTGTCTGTGCAGGCAATAAAACATCTTTGCTGCAGTCATTCTGGGTCGTCAAATTAATTCAACACAACGCAGATGTAATCACCCGTAATACATGGAGTTTTAAAAACAGGAGTAATATCAATGAGTTTGTGCTGGAATATGTTCACAAATAAAGCCCTCACTCTGCAATTATTATCATCAATTATACAAACAGAAGACCCACCCAATTCCCAAGTTCTACAAAAAATACTGTAAGATGCTCACCTGTCTTCTGTTCCTTCTCGGATGTGTTCTTTGGCATTTGCTAGGGAAACAACAGCATAAACGATGTGACATTTTTTCTTGAATTGTTACTTTTCTTATACTATTTTGTGACGGTCCTTTGCAATAATTACCGTATGCTCCCCCAGTTCTGTTATGTCATGTCCATTGTGTTCTGTTGCCATACATAACACACACAACTCAGTCTGGTCAGTCCTGCAATACAGCTCCAGTTCTCTGTTGTGTTTCCGACACAGTGTCTGCTCCAGATCTTTAGTGGCCTCTACCAGCTTGTGTGTCTGCAGTTCTGCAGCTGTGTAGTGCCGTCTCGCATGGATCTCACAGAAGGAGGCCATGCAGGTCAGACAAGACTTATAGGCCCCCTTTGAGCAGACATCACAGAGCACTCCACAGGGTTCTGTTGAGTCTTCACTGTAAGATGTAAAATATGTATTTAGTCAGTAGTGTAACACTAATGGCCTAATAGATAATGATAATAATAATAATAATAATAATAATAATATCTTCCTTAGATCACCAGATGGATCTAACATTGATGAAATGATTCAGGCAGGTAGCAGTGCTCTGTAAAATACAGTTCAAGTTGCAGCATACCTGGACGCCTCAGAAGTTACACTGATTGATGAAGACATAGTACTCAGGGAGTCTGCGTTGTCCAAGGCAATCCTAGTGACAGAATTAAAGTAAGTCTATGACTAGATGAAATAAAATGTGATAATTTTCCAAATGTGCTCAATGAAGTCATAGAAGGAGATGTGAACATTCAGTACCCAGTATTTTTACTTCCTCTTCTCAAATTAATATCACGATCCATTGAATCATCACTCTTAATGGATATTCCACTGTCTATGGTTGAGGGCCTGCAAAAATATGTGTAATAAGAGATATTCAACTGAATTTAATTTGTAGAGTGCCAAATACAAAACAAAATATATCATACAAGTCATACCAGTGGGCTGTAAAACAGTGGTGGATGTTGATTTCACTGCACTCACCTTTCCACACCACCTGAACAAATAACCTCATCCTCATTGAGTTCCATTTTTCATCTGTACTCTCCTGGCATTCAGTCCTTTTGTTTCTCTTGTTCACTTCACTTCAAGACCAAAACATCTTGAAGACATGGCAAGAATAGGAGTTCTGAGGATGGAAGGCACATTGAAAACACATGTCGAATACACTGAATAGCCACATTATAATTATAGTTTGTTTTAAGTTAAATTTTAAGTAGCCTAGAACAACTGATTTCATAGCCCTGTGTCATTTCAGCCACCTCAGGTGCCCCCCACCTCCCTGAATTTCATTCGCTACTGATGATTGACAGTTCAGTTCAGCGCACGTCCTTGTAAGAAGCGTTTTTTTTTTTGGTGGAGCTCACTAGTCAAGAACTCATGCAGCAACTGAGTCACCATTAGGAAATGGAGAGGTTCTACTAAGAAAATATCACTATGATGTAAGTTTTGAAGAATAGATCACTAGTTAATCAATTAAACAATATCCGTTCCCAATCTTGCAACTGTGCATTAGGAAGGTGCCCTCAATAATGCAAGATAGGTGACCATCAACATTTGTATAATACATTTGCAAAATACAACATACAGTAGTATTAGACTATAAGGTAGCCTATAGACAAACCCGAGGAGCGTTTTGTGTAGGCTGCCATCTTGTGGCGGCGCCATTGTTGGACTGTCAACAAACATTTTTGGCAATGCGCAGTCAATGACAGCTAACAGCAAAGATGGAACACTCTGACATTATCAAGTAGTAGTGAATCTCGTAAATCACGGTATTTTATGGTGTGCTATCACATTATCCCTATGGACAGATTGGTGATCTGGCTCAATAATGTCACCTGCTTACTTCCAGTAGTTTCGTCGGATTCGTCTATAGGAAAGCTATCAGTTTAAATATTTAGAAAATCAATTAAGGCAGCAATGTTGCGTGCTAGTTCAAACTAAAATGAGGTGCTCCAAAACCGAAACCAGTTCTTTCTGTCAATTGCACACATCTAGGAGACCTACATCTTAGGTAGACTGTATGCTTTCAAATAAAAGTAGCCTTCTTCATAATTTGAATTTTCAAATTGTATGATTTGCTAGTGGCTGTGATAAAGCCAATTAGGTTAGCTTTGAAAATTGACTATGTTCATTTGCGTGTGCCATTCTGTGTCTAAATCATCAACTTTTTCTCCATCGCACTGCTCTCACAGCATTTGTCAAGTGCATTTCAAGTGCTTTCAAATGGTACAAATTAACTTTTAAATTTAGTTACATTTACCTATTGAGCATAATTGCTGTATAAACACCCTTTTCTGTTTAACTGCTTTCAATCTGAACTTGCTGAACTTTCAATGTTACCGGTTGCAATGGTTAACCAGACCATTAAATGAATGATGATTAGGCCAACCTTGATCATAGCCTGCATAACATTGTTCTGAAAGCAATAGCTTGGCATGTTCAGGGAGCTCCAAGCCTTAAGTTATTCACCTCAGTAGTGTTGGTCAAGTTACTGCAAAACTGTAATGCGTTATTTATTACTTGTTACTGACATTTTAAAGTAATCCCTTACATTACAACATTACTGTTTTGAAAATGTAAGGCGTTACATTACTGTTGCATTACATTTAAGTTACTCTCCGGGCCCCACGGTAGACTATGACCTTCACTAATTCGTTTTGAATGTTGAGAATGACAAGCGGAGACTGTAAAGTTCTACATAAATTCCAGCACAGCAGACGTTTTGCCCTTGCTGACCTCTCAGTGATTTTTGGCGAATTTATATCAGGGAAAAACACCACTTCATTCCGAGTTAAAAATGCATTGTAACTTGAGTTACTCACAATTGTACCGAGTAAAATATTACCAATTTTGTTTCTGTAATGCCTTACATTATCAAGTTACCACAAATAGCAATGCATTACAGTAATTAGTTACTTTTGTAACTCGTTACTCCCAACACTTCACCTCAGGGATATGATCGAACTAAACATGTATGGATGCATGAGTAAAGATAGGACTATTGAAGGTTGTCTACAGATAGAGGATGTGTAAAATGAATGTATTAAACTGTGGATTTTAATGTTTTTCTTTTAGCTACAAAGGGGAAACATTTCACCAATTCTTAATTTAATGTAAATCCTGTTTCTCCTAGGCTACTCTTTAAAACAAATTGAATAATATTGGTTGAGAAGAGCAGAGTTTTGCCTGAGTAACAAATTATAGGTTTTAAGCAATTGTGTGTGAAAGTGTGTGTGCATGCACACATGTGCCTATGTATGCTGTCATATGCACTCAAAGATGAGAGCATAGACTACATATTTTTGGTCATATTTAGTTGCCCGCACACAGATCTCAAACCCGCCACCCCGCAGGCTACAAACTAGGGCGCTCTAACCACTGAGCTAAATGCCCAGGCTTCTAACGTAGCAGCTAGAAACGCCCATGGAATTGGGTTGTGAGGGGATTTACACTGACGAGCTAGTCGGCATTCGTTACACCAACCCAAGGGCGTAAGTTTGGTCTCAACATTGGTAGGGACAATTCACATACTGTCAATTCCACATACTGTCAAAATACTGTCAAGACAATGGTTTTAAGAAGGTTATCTGCAAATAGCCTACATTGCATCATTTTGGTGATGAAGTTTTTCCTCCTGTGTCTATTGGGTTCGTTTGTGTGATTCCAAAATGGTGTTTATCTATTTAAATGAATGAGAGTTAATTGCACACAGTACTGTACAGGCTACTAAAATTTCATCTTGCAAATGGATGTTAGAAAACTTGTCTGAGTAAATTATAGGTCTAGTCTATAATATGTGGTGATTTTGGCAGGAGCGGTTTCTGGCATGGGCAATATGGGCGGTCGCCCAGGGTGCCATCGTCGGGAGGGCGGCATCACGGGCACTCAAAAATTACAATCGCGGGTGATCCGGTTTTGCTTCATTGTCTTTTGGAAGCTTTGGTACTGGTATATCTCCGCCTAAAATAGAAGTATTTGGTATCAAATTAAAGTAGACATCCAGACGCATGCATTGGTGCCACTTGTAATGTACTTGCCTGAGAATGAGGGCGTTCAATTTCAGTGAAAAGATGGCCCCCCATTTTTAAATATCTATCTGGTGTTATAAACTTGGCTGCTGGAGTTCCATCTAATAACCAAGAGCTCAAAAAATAAAACTAAACCAAAACAATCACTACACATTATGATATAGACCTATAATTTGAGCAGAAGAGTTTTCTATCACCCATTTGAAGAAAATGAACACCCCAAATCCTTTAAGGTTTGCCTGCTTTCAGACTTCAGTGCTGAAGTCTCACACACAGGAAAGGGGAGGAGTTTGAGGTTCAGATCTTCTCCTTTGCTGTAGAAGCTAGACATGCATATAGTAGAGTAACTAATAGCTACCATAAGTACCATAAGAGTTTTGCAAAAAATAGAAAAAATGGAAATTAGCAGCAATGGCTATTTAACTTTGTTTTGTTATTTTTATCCTCTTGTTCTAGGCCATGATAATACGATGAGGTGTGCTGCGTCATTATTATTATTATTATTAATTATAATAATTATAATAATATTATCATTATTATTATGTGGTTGTTGTTGTTGTTTTTGTTTTTTTGTTTTTTTTTTTTGGGGGGGGGGGTGATAAGGTGTTCGCCCAGGGCACCAAAGAGGGTAGGACCGCCCGTGTATTTTGGCAAATTCTTGGTTAGATTGGATGGAACCCCAGCCAGCCAACTACACCCAGTTTAGTCTATAATAGCAGATAAAGATATTTCCCCCGCCTAGATGTGGATGATCTTTACACTGAAATTGAAACCTTAAAGCTCAAGGTAGCGCAATTACAAGTGATAGGCCTACTAATGGATAGGCTTGGCTGTCTAGTTTAATTTGATACCAAATACCTCAATTGTAATAGCAGATATAACCACAAATAGCTTCCGAAAGACAGTGAAGGAAATCCATGTAACCCGCGATATTAATTGCGTGGTGGCGGCAGCACTCGCGGTAATACATAGATAAATTGAAGTGCCCATGATTGTTTAACCTATTTTATTTTCGGCTCGAAAAAATTACAGAGGTCCAGACCTTGGTGCTCTTGTACCTAGTAGCTTACCAGACACCGCTCTCTCCTTCATGTGTGCTATCTGTCTCAGAAAGTTTCGCTTTGTTTACGTCCATGTGAGACGAACATGACTCTAAAATTGCAGCATGAACAACTCTCGTGCTCCTGTTCTGGGTTGCAGAATGCTGGCACGTCGAAAAAACTAAATATACCTACCAAAAGTGTACTATAGTGTTCACAAAAAATATGCAAATAAATTTGTAACTTTGTCATGTAAAAATAAAATTCTAAATATTGGTATGGACTATTTTGTCTTCCCAAAATATTGGTTGTGACATGTCACTATGGGCCCTATTTTAACCGGGCATTTACTGTAGGACTACATTACTAGATAAACTTTCGCTTGGATTGAAATTTCATCACGAGTTCAGCAGGCCTAACTTGTCAGGCTCCATAAAAATCATAGCTGGCCTAGTAGCCTGTGGTCGACAACAACTGAACTTAAGAAAAACACGCTACAAAATCAGTAGGTCTAACTAAGTTAGCCTATATCAGCATCAGCTATTTCCACTCCGACATGGGATATTACAAATCCGAAGGGATATTTGTCATTGTTAGGAATAACTGGCTGGTTATTAAAAATGGTAAATTAGGCCTATTTGACGTCATCTTATCATAATAGCCTACCTTTATTGCTGAGGAATAGAACATAATTCCAACTGCAACTTAGACCTCATTCAACATGATTTGCTCTAATATAAAATTCTCCTCAAATGTGTACAAACCGTTGATTTTGGCGTTACCCTCGTCGAATAATCTCTTTCAAGCGCGTTTTCTGTAAATGTGCTTTTACTTTCAATTTCTCCAATGAAAGTGCGTAGTGACTAGTCTGGGGCGGAGCCAGGGATGGCAACTTTCGGAAATCAAAATAAGGAATTTGGTTGATACAACAGAAACAGAAAATAAGTACAAGTTAGGCTATATTTAATTAATAAATAATGAACAATAGGCTAATGATCATATGCATCCTTACAGCTGTATCTTTATTTTTTTATTATTTCTTATAATAACTTTTATCAAGGTTTATATGATATTTATATGATATTTATATCATTTTCTCCACCTGTGCTCCTTGTTGAAACTGTCTTTCATTTCACCCTATTCCACATGATAATTCTCTCCTCCTACCAGCTCTAAGAGTTGCAAGGCAGGTAGACTATAAACCAGTGTAACAGTGTACATTGGCCCACGTTCTGACTTCCACTGTTTTTGCATCTGATGACCTGTTGTTGCAGACTAAAGACTGAAAGGCAAATCAGCTGTGTGGCATCGTTTTCTACCAGCCAATCACAACGCAGAGGGTAACGACAGGTTACACCAGCATCATGTTCACGTTCAAAACAAAGATGCTGGCCTTGAATACAACACAAGAACAAACAGAATGTGATTATCAATATAGCCATGCAATTAACAAGACAAAATTGTTAGTGTTGCTTTGAAGTCTGTTACTTTACATTCTGTAATCTAACCAATAACTGAGGTGGATCTGTTAAAACGTTTGAATCTGATAAAATATCAATTATGTTTAAGTCTGGGCTATTGCTTCTCAGTGAAGTTCAGGGTGCGAGCGAGCGCATACACAGCGCTCTCCATACTTCTTTGAACTTGTTTCCGCAGGGTTCGTCAAGTGACAAATGTAGTAAGTTAGGCTACTCTCTAGAGATGTGGGCTAATACCTGCCCAGCGAAAACATACGTAAGTAGTAGGCCCAAGGTCAGTAAAAAAACGGCAAGCTTTCATTCTCCACTAATTCTGTCTGCTCCAGCCTCAAGCGCAACCTGCAATGCGAGTTTACCAGTTTTTTCTCTTTTGGTTTGGCTCATTTCTTTAAACTGAGATTACATTCTCAAAATAACATGGACAAATCTCCAAACTATCTTGCAGTTGTTCAAAACAGAGTTGTATTTCTCATTGCGTTCATCAAATTTTAATTGCATTAGTACATGTCTCTATTGTGTTAGTGCATTTCACATAGTGGAAATTATTAAGTTTAAGTAGGTAGTAATGGTAGTAGTAATGGTCTGTTCAATTGTCAAAATTAGTCAAGAGTAGAAAACCTTGAATATTATACAACTCTTGAAATTCTGTACCTTCATCTAATTTTCCTTGCCATTTCTCTAAACTTTTCATCATTTTCTTCAAACAGTGTCGACGAAGAACAGGCTAAGCGACATGTTGGAAATGAGTGATATTTCAATGGTCCTCTGCCATATGACAAAACATTTTGACTTGTAGTGCTCACACAATGCCAAAGGGATGATGCATTTTGGGGGCACTGACTATTTGAATGAGAAAGAAACTTCATTTTGGCACATGGGTGAACTGTTTTGGGAGAGATATGAGCTTTGGTGGTGATCCATGGTGTTTTGCAGAACCGCTCCAGTTTAGTTTTGCAAAAAGTACTAAAGAATGTGGAGAACGTCCGGTCTGTTTGGAGAAATGAGCCAAAACAATTGAAAAGGATCTTTGCAGTTTGGGTGGCGCTGACTTTTACATGTTAAAGAAATCAAGTCGGAAGCATGGGTGAACAGTTTTGGGAGATATATGTGCTTTTGCATGTTAGCTAAATCCCAAGAGTGTTATGCCAAATCACCTATAGAGTTTTGAGAATGTAATTTCTGTTTCAAGAGATGAGCCAAACCAATTAAGAAAAACTGTAAATGACTCAACAGAGAACCAGGTGGATAACAGAAGCAGTTTTTTTCCTTTTGTGTCTCAGCAGGAGGAGCACATACCTCACAAACGTCAGAGACTTACGGTACGGCTCCTTGAGAAGTCTAGCCTGACATAGCCCGACCATAATACTGCTGTTCATCCGTATTCATGGTCTGGGAACGGTCCTCTTGGGCGTGTTTATATCGGTAGAGAGTCTACCGGCCAATAAGCGACGCTGATTAGACGAGCTGTCCAATTGTTTCAAACCAAAAGTGAATACCCTCCCCCGCAGTATAATCACGTAAGGTTAAAGAACCTCCAGACCATGAATACGGATGAACAGCAGTATTATGGTCGGGCTATGTCAGGCTAGGAGAAGTCTGCCACATTCACAGAATTCATATTTATTACACAGGTAAGATTTGATATGCTAGAAATACGTCATTATATTTATAGTTATGATTATCTGCACTACAAATACACCATGATATTTACAGTTATGCTTAGGCTATATTTACTAGAAATACATAATTATATTTATAGTTAATTTACATGAACTACAAATACATAATTATACACTTATGAAATATGTGTATACATTTTTCTAGGTCTTTCCTTTCTTTTGCTTTTTTTGTATGATATGCAAAAATTATTTACATTTATTTGCATGCTATTTACTTCTGTGTACACACACACACACACACACTTACTAATTGCTGCCATGTTCTTCATGACTAGTTTCCCTCGCCTAACGAGCCGAGTCTTTAATGAGCTGAGTTCTTAACGAGCTCAGTAGAGCCCCCTTCTGATTCCAGTTCTCGTTAGACACTCACAACACTCACAATATAAACAACACAGAGATGCGGTGTGTGTGTTTGTGTGTGTGTGTGGGGGTGTTGTTGTGTAGTCATGAATAAATGTAAATCTAGTTATGCACCCATAATAAGGTTTTATGTGAGCCAACCCTTGAGACCAGAGTGCTGTGTGTGTGTGTGTGTGTGTGTGTGTGTGTGTGTGTGTGTGTTGTTGCTCTCTTCATTGTAGTGATAACTAACTGTACCTGCTCAAGGAAGGGACTCCAACCTCCTCTCTCCTCCATCAGTACAATTCCTGCATTACTGAATCATTTCTCATTTCCATTCCCTCTGTTTTCATATTGTCTCCTTTTCCCATCTTCTCTCTCTCTCCCACTCTTTCACCCGTCCCCATTTACCATTGTAAGGTCTCTCTCTGTCTTTTACTCTCTCTCTCTCTTTCATTCTTTCTTGATTTTCCTACATGATGTATGAGGTTCTGCTGTCACATCTGTTTCCCTCCCTCTCTCACTCCCTCCCCTCCTCCTGTTCATTAGCACTGCACTGCTGTGCTGTGCCCACTAGATGGAGGTGTGTCCACTCTAAGTGTAAGAGGCATCCTGTCCAGTGAGACTGAGTGACCAAGACCCTCAGCACAGGAACCAACCTTACAGGGAACCAAACATATGGAGAACCAACCCCACCAGGGGGGTATTCCTGCAAAGTCGCTAATGATATCGGCGCTTATGTGATTAAGCCTCGTTTGAAGTAGCGTCAACTCAGAGATGAGGCTGAAGCCATTCCATCAACGCAAGTCAGCTGCGCCTGCCTCTCGTTAACTTAAACAAGGCTGTGTGCACGAGCTCAACACTAGACCTAAATAGGTGATTTAGGAATACCTGATGAACTGTCGTAAAATTAAGGCAGAACTAAAAGAATTTTAAGAAAGAAACTTCGATATGCATACGTCATCTGTTGAATTTTGTATGAAATAACTGAATATCACATTTTTATAGTAGTAGGCCTACTGGCAATGCAGAAATTTGAAAAGGTGATTGAAAATATATTTTGAATCATAATGTTTGACCATTGCTTGTTGGAACAAATTGCCAGTCTCATGTTGTTCTGTCACAGCAGACTTGCACCTGCAACTGAAATCAATCAATCATTCAATTAAGACGCAGCCTACAACTCGACACCACGTGATGGGCCGGCATGTGTCACGTCTCTGATTATGCATGCATTTGTTTTTAATTCGTAACTAAAATTATTCCTAATAGATACTTCGAAATATCGATAGTAATTTAGTAAAAAGGGGAATTCATGCATGATCACAGTGTTTGCAAAACCTATCAACCTTTATATGGTGGGAAAGATTATTAAGCAGGTGTATGGAACCTTTTTGGGTGACTTCTTCTGACTGATTGCATTTTCTGAGACACCGCTTTATTAAGCCTTGCAGTTAACCTGCCACGGAGCTGGTTAGTTTGGGAGCATATGTTACCCCAGCAACTCAGCTGCGATTACTGTTAGCGAGAGTAATGGAACTGAACTCACACTAAAACTAGCGCCGCTTGCCGAAATTAGCGCGGCTTAGCGAATAGCTCCGTTGATGGAATACCCCCCTGAACCAATTCTAAAGGAAACAAAAAACAAAAAAAGCAATGTGTGCTGGGTGATTTGGCCCAGGTTCAGGTGTGGTCCTTTCTATTAGTAACAGCAGCTAACTAAGCCAAGTTTATAACACCAGATAAAGATATTTCCCTCCACTAAATGTGGGCAATTTTACACTGAAATTGAACCTCCATTGTACGGGCAGATATACCCATACC
>JAODXP020009578.1:0-14946 GCA_027497455.2 Sardinella longiceps | reverse complement strand
ATGCACCCTCTTGAAATACATGTACAAGTATATGACTATGCTGAAACATCTTACATATACTGTTCTCTTTAAAATTATGGCACCACACGGTTTGTACCAGGTGTCTGATTGCGCCAGAGAGTTCCCCTTGCTGACGTCCATATCTCCAAAGCATTGCTATGTAGTTAGGAACTTGGGCCCGGTTCCCCGATAACACACACTCTTAGCGCACTAAGAAGACTCGAAAGATATATCTTACCAAAGTTGTTTACTTTTCTGAGTGTGTTCCCCGAACTATCTCTTAGAGTCTTCTTTACTACGTTGTTCTTAGCTATCACTTAAGGTGCCAAATCCATGTTTCTGGCATTGATTGTTGTCATTTGCGCTTCTTTAGAGCATGCGAGAAAATGTCTTTTCCGGAATTAAGGTGCTGCAATTAACAAGAAATATGCGTAATACAATATAAGTAAAAATATAATGTGTCCCAATGAGTTGTGTATGTGGCATGTTTGCATTTTAGACGGGTTGAAAAGCAAAGCAACTTAGTGAATGCAAAATAAAACACAAAATGCAAGGAAACCAATTCAGATGTTCCTTGGCAGTAAGTGTGCAAGTATTGAGATCAAGACAACACTTTTTAAAGCTGTAAAGCATATGTTTAAGCCAAAAACTATGATAAGAGAAAGCTAAGAATGGTCCAGACCACCCTTACGAAAGTGTGACTTACAGAAGATACACTTAGTGTGCAAACATTTAGGGGATCACATCTTAACGTTAAGGGGAAGGTTAAGGAAGAGGTAAAGAATCTAGCGATAAGAATGTTTTGGGGAACTGGGCCTTGGTTGGTAACGAGCAATTGCATTACAACCAACAGAGTATATGCTGTGGGAAAAGAGAAGACCCATGGATCGTCCATAGTACACCTCTTGCCATTGTACGACTTTGAGGTTTTCTCAGTTTTTGCTAGGTTTGTGCTTGCATTTTTTCTCTATAGACCACCCCCTACAGCTCCACGAGACTAGACTACGGCTTAACCAGCTGAAACTTGCTTGTTGCCTGTTTCTGCCCAGAGGTGATGGAGCGAGGCGAAACAGCTCCCCCTACAGCTTTATGAGACTGGACCACAGCTCACCATTCAAATCGTACATGTTCCCGAATGCAACCCAAAAGTGCTGGAGCGAGGCGAAAAAGCCACCAATCAACCCTAAAATGTGTTGTAGAACCATGACAATGAATGGTAAACCATAACAATGAATGGTACATGAAGCTAAAATAGTTGCGTAGGGCCTCTTTACAAAGGGGAATGAGATTGAGAGTTGTGCTCCAAAAGTGTCCATGTGAAATGGTTGTCAGTGTTATTGTTGATTTCATGATTGGGAGTATCTGTGACTGTGGGGTCTAATTCTGACTTCTGACCATTTCCCTGTCCCACTCCATCTCTTTACTTATCACTACTTATCACTCCAGGCAAACCCCCTACAAATATTTAAAAAGATTTCAGACACTTTCTATGAACACAGTATTCATAAAACACAATAAATAAATAAATTCATAAAGAGTTACAATACATTCATAAGGACTTATTACTAACACATAATTATTCACAGATGTTTATAGATTGTTATGACTTCACTCATAAATTACACAGGATTATAAAGTTCTTTGGCCTGTAGATTCCAAGGACACATACCATTTTACTTCTTGTCTATGATGGTGCCTTATTGATTTTTGTAAGTAATTATGTTTTCATCACAATTAATTTAGAGTGCTTTTAACTTTTCATTATTTGGCATGAATAATTGTAGATATAAAACAACAATTAACACATTTACGCTTTATAATGCTTTGTGTGACTTGAGGCAATTTGTAAAGGCTTTTGTAGAATGTATTACAATGTGTTTGTAAAAACTATGAATACTGCATTCACAGAAAATGTTAAGATTAATTAATTGTAGAGAAATAGGGTGGGGTCAGGAAGTAAAAAATAATGATGATGAGACACTTGCTAAATGTCAAAAAAGTGTTTACTGTACAAATCAAATAACATCACTTCCCATAAGGGATATTCCATGCAAGTTATACAGTCAAAAACAATTATTTAAATAGTCAACACATACCTTATCATATCATTTTCTTGGGTGTGACAAAATAGTAAATATTCCATCGAATTTGTTACGAAAGTGAATCTGGACTGTCTCCAACAGTAAGGCACAGTGAGCTGGCTAGAGTGGTCAGAGATTAACTGCGGCATAAACAGCCTCTGGTGGACGCTCCCTCTTGGTTCTTCTGCCTCTTGGTTCCTTATTTAAGAAACTCAGTGCTGCATAACTCAGGCCATCGTATGCCTCAGACTATGGAAAAAAAACAAAAGTGGGTAAATTACAATAAAGCTGCACACAATTTTATTTGTAGTGTGTAATGTATTGTATGTGTGAGTTGTATGCCATGTCATGGATATAGGATGCCTGAATTTCCTTAAGAAATAATAAAGTCTCCATATCAGACATAAAAATACAAGACTATATTGTGTACGTGCATCAATAAAATAAAATACAAGAAACAATTAAAGCCGCAAGCGGCGATGACGGGCCCTCGCACCAGGTGCACCGCAAAGAGTGCATATCGCAACAATGGTACACAGTGAATGCACATTCACTCGGAACAGGTGTGCTATCTTTGTCTCACCCTCATTTTTTACACGCGCAGACACTCACTGTCACACACTCACTCAGTCTGCCTTTTAAACTCTTTCTCTTAGTAGGGGCGCTACAGAGATTCACATAAGTCATACTGCATGTTCAGAAGGTGGTCCACAGTCTGAGTACCAACTTTGGCTATGATAGGTCAAACCGTTTCCAAGTTATAATGTTCGACCACAAGGGGGCATTAGAGAGTTTCGATTCATGGTTTTGCGTGGTCAGAACACGGTCAGGAGTCCATATACCAAGTTTGAATAAGCTACGTCAAATCGTTCCCAAGTCATCATATTTGACCACTAGAGGGCGCTAGACAGTTTCGATTCATGATTCTGTGTGGTCAGTACACGGTCAAGAGTCCATATACTAAGTTTGGATAAGCTACGTCAAACCGTTTCTAAGTTATAATATTTGACCACTAGTGGCGCTACAGAGTTTCGATTCATGGTTATGCGTGGTCAGAACACGGTCAGGAGTCCATAAACCAAGTTTGGATAAGCTATGTCAAACCGTTTCCAAGTTATAATATTTGACCACTAGGGGCGCTACAGAGTTTCGATTCATGGTTATGCGTGGTCAGAACACGGTCCGGAGTCCATAAACCAAGTTTGGATAAGCTATGTCAAACCGTTTCCAAGTTATAATTTTTGACCACTAGCACTTTTAGCACCTTTCCTGCTTGACCAGGTGGTGGTGCTATAACAGGCACGCCCACGGGGTGTCTAGATATCATCACAGGCACACGATCTATGAACCTGTGAAGTTTCAGATCAATCGGGTAAAGTATAGTCAATTTCTGGCACTTTTCCTGCTTGGCCAGGTGGTGGCGCTATAACAGCCACGCCCACGGGGTGTCTAGATGTCATCACAGTCATACTATCTATAAGCCAGTGAAGTTTCAGATTAATCGGGTAAAGCAGTATCAATTTCTAGCACATTTCCTGCTTGGCCAGGTGGTGGCGCTATAACAGCCACGCCCCCGGGGTGTCTAGATATCATCACAGTCATACCATCTATGAACCTGTGAAGTTTCAGACCAATCGGTTAATGCTGTGTAATTTTATGACACACTTCCTGTTTCGTGATGAGCTATTAAAATCATACAATTTCATAAAATTGTTATTTCAACATAGTACGAGATATCAAAAATCCGTTCGCAATTTGGCATCATCAGCATCTAGAGGTCATGTACACCAAATTTCACTTCAATCTGACTTACCGTGTCCGACGAGTACGTTAAAGTTCATTGTGTGTCCAAATTTTTACACTCCTTATTACCTCACTTCCTGTTGGGCGTGGCTAATGCAATGTAATACAAAAATTGTTCGTCTTGGGGAGTCCCACACACCTACCAAATTTCGTGCATGTAGCTCAAAGTATATGTGAACCATGGAGCTAAATGTCAATTTCTGTAGTGGTTCCACCTTGCCAGATGGTGGCGCTGTAATAACCACGCCCAGTAAGTGAATGGATATCGTGGTAATCATAAGATCTATAAACGGTATGAGTTTCAGGCGATTTTATCAATCAAGTGTGATGTTATGCCACATTTCCTATTTTTCATTTTTTCTCTTATTTCATGCATCCGCCATCTTGAATTCGTAAAAGGTATGAAAAATCCCTTCGCAATTTGACATGAGCAATGTCTTGGTATCATATCTACCAAATTTCACAGGAATCTGACAAACGGTGTCCGAGGAGTATGTTAAAGTTCATCATGAGACCGCCCCATAGAGCCCAAGGTATTTTTTTACTTTAGGGGGCGCTACGGAGTCCCTGGGCCACACCCGGGTCTATACCTCTGTAAACCTCCAGTGTTCCAGACTTCCAAGGTGTGTGCAAAATTTCGTGAGTTTTCATGCACGGGAAAGGGGTCAAAAATGGCCGGTTCCAGGGGAAGAAAAATAATAATAATAATAATAATAATAATAAAAGAAAAAAATCCTTACAAAAGCAATAGGGCTTCGCACCGGTCGGTGCACAAGCCCGTTCCGGGCTCGTGCACCTCGGTGCTCGGGCCCTAATAAAATTATGCCAAAAAAGTCACATAAATCAGGGAAACTTGTTATTCTTATCTCACCTGGTCACTTTTCCTGGTACCAGAGTTACCCTCTCTAATCGGTTGCTTGTTTCTCACTGTAAAGTAAACAGTACACACACTCAAGAGAACTAAACCGATCCACATAATCCACTTAAAAAAGTAAAAATAATGAAATTAAATACAGAATTTTTACACTTACTCTTGTAGATCAGCCAGCACATACAAAAAGTCTGTACAAAAACGCAGCAACCCAAACCAACAGCCAAACCTACCAGAATCACATTATTTGGTTGTTGTGGTTGTTCATCTGCAAAGCAAATGAAATTAAATTGCAGTGCAAGTAATGAAATTTCTAGAAACCCATTTTGATTTGACATGTATGTCTGAATCATATATTTTACCTAAATAAACAGTTTGTATTCAGTGACAGTTTAGTAAGAATTGTAAATTAGTCATTTTAATTCATCAATTACTGTCAGCTGTTGTTGAATTCAGTGGTAGCCTGTCAGCTCAACTTGCATAACACACACAGAGCGTAGTTTAAAATAAGTGAAAATGACATACCCAAGTCAAGTGCAGTTCCACTCCCAAAAAGTATCTGTCCACTAGTGGCTATGGCGCAGTAGTAGTTTCCAGCATCAGAGATGTTCACATCCTTCTTTGAGAGACTGTAGACACAGCGCCCCTCACACGGCCCACTCCAGCTGTTGTTGGTGTAAATGACCCCTGGATGGGAACCTCCTGAAGCGGGTCGGAACCAGAACACTTTGAAATCTTCAGTTCTGGACTTAGACAACACCACACACTCCAGGGTCCTGGAAACTCCAGGAGGAATTGGGTCTGATTCTGGGTCTTGGATCATTGCAGTTATAGAGTCTCTCAGTAGATGTTTACCTGCAATGTTTTCACACACTTCCATATGTTAAACAAAACAAAATATGGGTAACAAGAATTGAATGTAATTTTTTTCAGTTAATTCATCTTAATATTAATAATGTGTTAAGCAACAACAATCATTTGTTAGACATGAATTCATATATTTCTTATACATGATAAATTAGGCCTTAAGGACCTCCATACACCGTTTCCGACAACATTGAGGAGCACTTTCGAATTTCACAATATCGTTAGTTTCATCGACAGGTAGTGGTGGTTGAGTTCGGCACTGGTATGCGGGGTTGTATTGAAAACAATGGAATAGAATGTTTGAAACACAGTGCTATGGACTTATTGGAACTTGTATGCGTAAGGGATAACGGCCGCCGAGGTGTCCCGATATAGAGAGATAATGGACGACGCGTATGGCGAAGAACAGCCCGACGGCGAAGCCGAAGGGCTGTTTGCTACGCGAAGTCCATTATCTCTCTATATCGGGACACCTCGAAGGCTGTTATCCCGCTTATCACCCGGTTGCAACTAAAACGTAGAGATGATAAGCAAGTGTTTGAAACATAAAAGAAACATGTGGCTCCGTTTAGAAAGAAGTTATCCTGTTCGGTTGGGGTACTATTTTCTTATGAAAGAAGATCCGCAAGGCTGCATTCTAAAGAGCATTGATAAAGAACTTTTTTAACCCAACAATGCCTCAGGTGTCCTGTTATCTAGAAATAACAGACACCCTGACAGCCAATCAGAAAACAGTATTCCATTCCACCGGGTGATAAGGAGGCCTTAAAGTAGTCCCGTCATCTTTTGCAAATGTGTGACTATCAGAAGATATACTTACTATAGGGTGGATTGAGTACATTTGAGACATGAGTTGAGACACGTTAAAGCTAGAACTACGATTTTTGTTACACCCATGGGCATTAGTACCCTCTTTAATGATGAGAAATTTGGATATTGTGCATACCATCAGTCCAAAGATATTGGCAAAAGTATTTTTACCATGAGAATTTTACTTAATCATGTCCCTTCCACAGTGAATATCTTATTACTCCTGCTTTAAATTGACATATTTCATCCAATCATATTATGCAAGCAGGTTTCATTATTTAGAAAAAATGTAGAATTACATTGGATTGCATGCTGTTTATCTGTGTATATTATGATATAATTTAGGCAATATGCAACAAAACATTTTTGATATTTAAACAGTATATTATTAATCCATATAATCTCTAACTTGAAGGCTGTAAAGATAACATAGGCCTAATAGCAAAACATTTTTTCATCTTCAAAGTTGATATGCCTGTTGTATCTCTTTTCTAAAGCTGATTTAGAGGAAAAAGTATGGATTTAACTAAAAAGCAACTCAAATTATATATTTTAAAAGAGAACTATCTTTGGCTAGTCAGCCTTACAGCATTCTAAATGTGTCGTAACTGTATCATGCTAGTGTCTCAACTGTACTCAATACTTTATTTCTATGGGTAGAGTTGAGACAAAATGCACCTTGTTTTTATGTCTTAATTGTGAAAAAAAACCCCAACAACGTAGGGATATGAGTTTTTGGTTTTACTTTAGTGCAGACTGAAAGGATGCACCATGTAAACAAATAGAATAACTACCGGTAGTTTTCAATGTGTTTTTAGTGTCAAAAATTTGAGTGGTTGTGGAGATAGCAAAAACTGTCTCAACTGTACTCAGTCTACCCTAAAACGTGTTTTCTGTATCCAGAAGAATCCACAGAATCCAGAATTTTCAAGATCTCCACTTTTCAAAGCAAAAGTTTGGTGTAATTCCAGAAGCTCTG
Organism: Sardinella longiceps; assembly: GCA_027497455.2. NCBI lineage: Eukaryota > Metazoa > Chordata > Actinopteri > Clupeiformes > Clupeidae > Sardinella > Sardinella longiceps. The sequence goes on along the minus strand of JAODXP020009578.1, from coordinate 7,535 downwards.
TTGCACAAGGCTGTTGACTGCACGTTATACCGAGTGGAATGAAAGAATTTGGAACACCATAGCATAAAATGCTTGTTCGCTTTTGTGTTTGCATTTGGTCTGAGTCAATGGAACCTATACAATCTTACTTTTGGGTTCGAATGTTGGTTCCATTGACTAAATGTGAAGGGCTCTTTCGCATTTGCATTCTGTCTATGTTTTTCCTAATTCTTTCATTCCACTCGCTTATGTAGTACAGTCAAGTATAGTTGCACAGTACTTGTACAGCTATCCGGCTATACTTGAATGACACCAAACTTTTCCTTTAAATATATGTTTCCGTTGGCTTAAACTCAGATTACATGTAAAACAACCCAGACAACATGTCCGAAGATGAATATCAAATACATGCAAATATTTCTACAAACAATGTTGATTAAATACCAATTACTGTGAAATAAAAACTGCCCATACCTTTTACAATTAAAAATGTTTGGGTCCCAAAATGGAAATCACCATATTGTCGTAGTATGCCACAGAAATAGGAACTTTCATCAGATGGTTGAATTCTTGCGATTGACAGCGTGAATGATCCTGAACTTCTGCTTAAATTGAAACGCTTTGAATCTTTGAGGTCTTTAGCGAAGGCAGGAGGCAAAATTCTCTGAAATCTCCCAACAAACTGTGGAAGTTGTCCAATATTTTGCTTGAACCAAGTGATGGCCTCATGCTCGAATTGAGGGATTGAACATTTCAAAGTCACATTAGCTCCAATCTCCACCTCTTGTACTAACTGAGAAACACCTGTCTCAACGGGAGCTGTAAAACAGAGCAATTGTTGTTTAAATTTAATTGTTATGACAAACAACATTGATAAGCACTATTGCAGCTAATGATTGCACTATTGTAGCTAATGATAATTTTATATACCTACCAATAAGTACCCAAATTGAAACACTTTGTACAAATATAATAACTTGAGCCATCTAGTAAAACGTATGCTCCACAATGAAAGATGTGGTGTGTGACAGGTGTTTATATAGATGCAGAGGTCAAACACACACACACACACACACACACACACACACACACACACACTACAAAGGACAAGGAAAAACTTCAAAAAGGGGAGACCACGTTGTAACTTCCTGTGTTTTAGCAGAGGAGTCTAGTATAATTTCATGAACATTAGAACACTCTAAGGAATAGTCTAGTACATTTCAACGTTCGTTTTCCTCACTTTCTGAAAAAAATAAATCTTAGTGTGATCATACTGTACTGTATATTTTAATTTCCTGATCCTACTGTACAAAGAGAGACAGTACCATTTCAGAGTTTTTAAGGGACATTTCTAGTTGGGTCACATCCTTATTACCTGAACAATTGCCAATTGTCATTGTGCACATGGCCCAAAACAGCATACCACAATCATGATGGTGCTAAACAACCAATTGTGAATGGTATATCTATATAGTTTTAAAAATGCACTTTCCTGGTATGCCTTTACATGTTTAACTGTAATGGTCAATGGTTTATCAGTGGCAAAAATAATAGAGGACATAACATCAAATTCAACTGAAATGTCAAACATGTCAATACCTGAACTTCCTGTTGAAGTTGGAAGTTCTAAAACAAAGGAAATGTGAAAGAGGGTCAAAGAGAAAAATGTTTTCTTGTCATTTTCTGTGTTCCCAGTCTCCATTGAAGCCAATGTGTGGTGAAATCTCATGAAATTACACTCAATTCAAATGCATTCTATTTGGCTTTTGTATAGCCTAGAACAATCCATATGCCAGAGGGTAGGCTAATTTATATAGAACCAACCATCATCAACCAAGCATAACTTCATGCTGTATGCATGCCTACAGTATCAATTAATGATACAAAACAGGACATGACATTGCAGCTTGTGCTATGTATCAAAATTTCCACTCTTGGCAGCATATCTTTTTAAATCACAACTCATACAGTACATGTTTGCCCCAATTACATACCGGTTATACATCAACACACTGAATCCAATTACAAGGATGTATAACTGTGTGGGTGTGAATGAGATTTCCATCCATTGGCCCATAGATGGTGGTGTAGAGTCAAGTGATTTGGCTCGACTCCAAAATGGCTGAGGCTCACATTAGTAAGACATGAAATTGTGGAATGGATGGAATGATTTGAATGCAAGATAAACAAGCACTTTGACACTGGTTAAAACTGGTGGATGACAATATATTTTAAGGCTTTTTGCACAGTTTGCAAAAAAAAAGAAAAAAAAAAGAAAAGAAAGATTCAGCCTCGTACCATAGGTGTGAAGGCTTTAGAGTCTCATGAAAGGGAAGGACCAAACTCTTCTAGAAAGATATTCCTTGGGCACTTCAGAATGGCTAGCTTGGGGCACTTACAATCCTACTAGTGCTGGCAAAATTAACTGATTAATCACGTGATTAATCCCAAAAATTTAACTCGGATTAAAAAAAATAACTCAGATTAATCCGGATGGATATGGTTCCACTTTCGTGGTATGTATTATGTTAAATTTCAGATAGAAAATGGAATGGTTATCAAGTCAAACTATACAAAGATTATGGCCTAGCTCCTGACTGTCCAACAACATGTTTGGGGAATCCTTCGGGGTAGGGGACAGGTGTGAATTGCCCCATTTGAGGCGAGACAAAGCTAACTATTCAGTATCAGGGCCTTTACAGGGCAAAATAAGGATCCAATATACCCTAGCATCCAAATTCTTACTGGAGGAAATGAGTTGCGATTAAAAGTGATTAATCACGATCAATCTTTGAAAAAAATTGTGATTAATCAGATTAATTCTTTTAATCGTTTGACAGCACTAAATCCTACCCTTAAAGGTATATTCCAATATTTAGCACTTTTAGACCCTTTTCTGGGGTGTCCAGGACGAAATAGAGTGGTTGTCTCTAAAACATGGGCGATTGATCATGTCTAGACTATTTAGCTATTCAAAAATCTCCCCTACCAACATTCTCAATCATGTCCTTAGAATATCCTTAAACATTTATTTTAAAACATGTGCAACATGGTTAGTGGTGTCCGTTGATGTACCAAAACTTCTTCAATGTAAACAAATGTGGCTTGGCTTGAAACTCTTGGCTGTTTGTTTACAACTTAAATCAGACAGTTCTTTCTTGTCCTAGACTTGTTGATGGGAGAAACGACACGTCTGGTCACTGTGCACAGTTTTAATCCTATTATCCAGGCAGCCAAAAGCTAAAAGTACATTCTGTTTCATTCCTTTCACTGAATGGTGTCACTAGGTAGGCTATCCACCTAGGCAAAAACATGTTTTGAACTGCATGTTGATAGACGTGCTTCTACTTCTTACCAATGTGGGTTTGCGTGTGTTTGCATGATGTTGTGAGATCGACAGTCATCTTGCAGGGTCATCGTAAATTCTTGAACTGTTAAACCAGTGGTTCTCAAACATTTTCTGTCATTCCCCACTTTGGAGGGCAGAGAATTTTCGCGCCCCACCTGTCTCAATATCTCTGTGAGGAATACTTTGCGAATACAGGATTTTTGTCAATGTTAGAATTTTCATGTTACTAATTCGAAGCCAAATTTCCTTTAACCCCTCATCACAGCATTTGGCCATTGGAAAGCTCAATTTACTGTCATATGCACGTATCTGACGAATAACTGTGAATTCGAGGGGCATGATGTGGCCGTCAGACAATCGGAAAGAGAAGTCTCGCGCCCCACCTGTCATGTGTCTGCGCCCCACTAGTGGGGCCCGCCCCACAGTTTGAGAAACACTGGTAAATTCTTCAACTGTTAAACACTGCCTGGGTCATCGTAATTTTGTTTCCCTGTTCACAGTCAGAGCGGTAGGCTATAGAAAACACACTGCCGCGAGACCAGTAGGGTGAAAGAGGAGTGGTTTTAAAGCGTCAGGCCACCATTCGTGGAAATAAGTTCATTTTGCACCTCCCCTCGAGTTATGAAATTAGTTTTACCTTTTTCTGTTCATCAAGCCGTTCTCCGAGCCTGGCGATATGACTTGCAGCTCTAGCCTAGCATAGTTGCTTGAATCAGATTTGAACAGCTAGCATCGCACCCGCTAGCATCACGCTTAAAAGTAATAAATATTTCTGGTAATTTTCCCATTTAAATGTCTTCTCATATCTAGTTGGAAAATGTAGTAATACTTACAGAAAATGAAACGTGGCAATTTCCTCGGTTTAATTATCTTGGAACTATAATCCAGTTCGGGTAATAATCACACACACTTAGTGAATGTAACATGAACTTGTGTTGTGTTTGTTGGGACTATTTTCGGGGGCTTCTTTGACAGGGTTCGAGTTATGATTCCATCTTCGTGGGAGGGGGGGGGGGGGGTATGGGATGTTTTTTTTTGTTTGTTTTTGTTTTTTTTTCGTTCTCCAGTCTGCGCAACGGCGCAGGAGTTCAGTAAAGGCTTTGCGGACTTTTGAATGTAATGGGAAGCAAGCACTGACCTTACAATGTGAGAAGTTGACAATGTCTCTCTCTATCTCTCTCTCTCTCTCCCGGACCTCTGGCTGAATGTTATGCACAACGGTGAACTGGCACTTATTAATTTCGGTGAATATGCTACTTGCATGAAATCCTCAATAAAGTTTACATCATGCGCAGCATGATCGGAATAGCCTGGTTAAAGCAATATCTAGGAGAGAGGTTGACCTAGGGAGAGCCGCGCATTATCTTACTATCTGGAGCTACAGTAGGTCGATGTTTGGCTTTATTGAAGTAGGCTAAAACCGAAACGAGCAAGCGGCCAAATTTTCAATGGCATTGTATCCGGTGGGTGGTATAGGCATGGAAACTGAATAATGCAGACGTCTTTCTTTTATTTTATATTAGGCCACTGGCGAGGGTGCATAACATAACAAATTAACAAACACACTAAACAAACAAAACACTGATCAAACTGAAAATAATCAGGGGCAAGGCCCACAAACTAGGCAATATAACATACCATCATTAGATCCTCTCGCGTCAGAGGCGAACCCCGACTGTTACGCACAGTAACTACTATCGGTCACAACCAAATCATGGTTTACAATCAATTAAGACATTGACCTATGTTTACAACCTATACATTGCAACTGCGCAAGCATACAGTACCCCTTTATCATCAGAGAACATAATAACAGCATGCCAATAAGGCAATAACACAAAAAGAAAAGATTATCAAAAACATGCCTGTAACAAGCGCTTCCCAAGCGCGAGCGCGCTCGCAACTCCATAAAAAGGTTCCACCTCCCATACCTCGGTTTGATCCCCGCTTATGATAACTTTATTTGTCAGTAAAAATTGTATTGTCAGAGCCCCCACAGATGTTTGAGTTTGCTGCTTTCATGGGAGCCAGACCTCTCTCTATGGGAGCTCAGCTCCCACTGGCTCCCACCTAACTCGAACCCTGTTCTTTATATGGGTGTGCTGCTATGCCACGTGCGTTGATCATTACGCAGAAATGAGATATAGTTCCAAACCAATTCGTCCAAAGAAATCGCCACATTTCATTTTCTGCAAGTATTATTACATTTTTCAACTAGAGATGAGAAGACATTTAAATGAGAAAATTACCGGAAATATTTATTACTCTCTATCTGCTTTACTTTTTCACTTTTGGACAAAACTGAGAAGAGTAGTTGATTTTTCATATGTGCAATATATTTTTTTTCTAAGCTCATTTCCGCTTGTTGGCAGGCGCCCAACTCGATCATATATTTGAGAAAAATCAACTTTATGTTTCATAACAAGCGTTATCAGGGCCACACGTACTGCATACCAATCAAAAAATCGTATTCGCCTCATGTGGCTTGAGAAACGACTATGAAGACTCGAGAAAGACAGAGTGCAGGACTGTTTGAGGAAGTAGGAAGACGACTCGGACAGGAGAGGTTGGCAAGCAAGCTGGATATCACGGAATTTGCACTATAATGTGTGTAATGATGCATGTTACCAACAAATTACTATTTTGACAGTGTAGTGTTTATAATTAAGAGTCTCCGTTAACCTACTCATGTGAACGAACAGAACTATTCAAGGTTCATTTGCCATACATAATTACATAACGATAGAGCAGCTAGAGCTATTGCTAACTGTTTTGCTAACTGCTGATGTGTTTGGACTTCAGTATAACTTAATATATCGAACAACACACCGATACAATGCCCTGTACACTTTAAACTAATGTCCGTAACGTTATTCTAGTGATTGTCATTCAGTTTAGTGTAATGACATCTATGTGTTGGCTATTTTGACAGATATATTTTCTCCATGTCACTCTTTGTACCTGAACGACATGATGTGACAAATAAATGTACTGAATCTTTCTAGTTCTGCTGTTCAATCAAGCCAACACCTTGTTACATTATGTGCGGTGCCTAAACAAGCATTCAAGTAAATAAATTAGAACTTTAGTCTTCGATGGTCAAGGGCTAAAGCTACCTCTTGCTTTGAGCAGAAAGTGCAGGTGGTGGCTACATTAGCTATTGAAAATAGTACAGATAGATATTATAGCAAATAGACACTAGAGTCATTACAGTAGGCCTACTTTTTAAATTTATGTGCTGATTTGCTCTTTTCCATTGATATAAAGATATCTTATTGACAAGAAGGTGTCTGCATCCATTCCCTACAACAATGAAACAGGCTACAGTCAGCTGTGTTACAGCCTAATAATGCCTGAAACGATTGTGTTACTGCAGTTAAGCATAGTAACAAGGTCATTACTAACATGTTAGGATATTATACACATTTTCTGTGGTCAACGAAAAGATTGTGAAGAAACATTGTCCTTTATAATGTGCAAGCACTACCTTAATGATAACCGAACTTCCTAAGACCTGAAGTTGAGGAGAGATTCTGCATAATGTCCAATAATTTTGTATTATTGTAATTTAGTAACAACGATTGTCAGGCCAACTGTTTGCTTATGTAACAGAGCTAATGAAATGTAGCCTAACACAACGGAAAGAAGAGTACAGCCGCTACATATAAGTGATAGCCTACGACTTGCTTCAACCCCTGCTGCTGATAGCTAGGCTACTATAGCATGACATGTTTCTGGAGCAAGAATTTCACCGTTGGATTTATAAAGTCAATATTCTGCAGCATGCCCAGACAGGAACAAGGTAAGATTTATACAAAAAGTGGGTTGACAACTATTATCTGAAGTTCTATGATCTAAAGCCGTTTTCATCTGAAGGGGATTTTGCAGCGTTTTTCTTATGACATTGCTGCTTTGGGCTGGTGTTTACATTCCGAGGCGGGTCCTATTGAACTCTTACTCGATTGGTTGATTTTTCCAAGGACTCAAAAAATGCCGACATTTGATTGGGTTATATCTATAGATTTCCTTGCATATGCCTGAGTGAAATAACGATTAAAACCTACTGTTTTTGACGATATATGATCAAATCCAGAGCTGCCAACAAATTTTGTTAGGCTTAATACCATTTGTTTATATCACAGATGAAAACTTTGTCTACTCTTCTGGATGTTTTTTACAAAACAACACGAAAAACGCCCTCGGCCCA
>JAODXP020009577.1:5000-10000 GCA_027497455.2 Sardinella longiceps | reverse complement strand
ACAGTGGGTCACAGTATGGAACCCCATTATATACACGCTGACACACAAGCTGTAAGATGTAGCTGCTGTTCTTGTCCAGTCTGCTCAGCCCTCAAGGACCTGGAGAGTCTGCTACAACAGCAGGGTAGTACTCTGTGTGTGTGTGTGTGTGTGTGTGTGTGTGTGTGTGTGTGTGTGTGTGTGAGAGAGAGAGAGAGAGAGAGAGAGAGAGAGAGAGAGATGGACAGAGAGAGAGAGAGAACCTCTCAGAAGTGTGTGTGTGTAACTGAGAGAGAGAGAGAGAGAGAGAGAGAGAGAGAGAGAGAGAGAGAGAGAGAGAGAGAGATGGGAGGGCATCTGATGGCGCCGGGCGAAGTGAAGAGGAGGGATGTTGCCTGCAGGCTTTAAGCAGGACAGCTGCTGGAAGAAGACATGCTCACACTGAGACTGGCGGCTGAATGAACACTTTTACATTTCCATGAGCCTCCTCAGACGAATATTTTTTACATAGAACAGACTAGAGATACTTGAAAACGCTTGATTCAATTAATACGTGTAAAAGTAACTGGATAAAAATATTGTTTTATTTATTCATTGGTGTGCAAATCATAATTTATAACCTTTGTAGTGCACATTATATTTACTATAGGCCCATATATTATAAAAAAGCCATTGGTGGACCATAGGTAAAATAAATTAATAAAAATAAATAAATAAATCAAAAGGGTCTACATGCTACACATATCTCATATGAGATATTTCAGAGCTATAGGTGTATTTACTGCAGCAGTCTGGGAAATGTGTATTACTCCCTTAGAGGCCTGCCTTAGGCCTGTCCTTTAACATGCCATCTGGTGCTGTACATGTACATGCAGTGGGGAAGATGGGATACAGAGAGAGAGAGAAGAGCGAGGAGAAGAGAGAAGAAGAAGAAGAAGAAGAAGAAGAAGAAGAAGAAGAAGGAGAGAAAGAAGAAGGAGAGAGAGAGAAAGGAAAGGAAAGCGAGAGAATAGAAGGAGAGGAAGAAGAATCAGAGAGAAAGATAGAGGAGAGAAAGAAGATAGAGAGTGAGAGAGAGAGGGGGGGGAAGAGGAAAGAGAGAGAGAAGAGGGAGAGAGAGAATGAACGGGAGAAGAGGAAGAGGAGAGAGAGAGGTGGTAACAACCTGTGAGTGGGCGAGAGCTGCAGGCCTGGGCGCCATATTTCCAGCATGTTCCCTTAAGGATGATCATGGAGGGAAGAGCATGGAGCCGTGTAAGCACAGTAAACACTAGCCAGCCACATGCTACAGTAAGCATGCTTGGGCCGCCTGCCTGGGGGAAATAGTGGGGGAAGGGGAACTGAGTTACCAGGGCCCCAAGTGGTGGGAGGGCCCTTGTGGAGTCTGGAATTGTATTCTAGACAGTGAAGGGGGCCCATGGCCGCTGATTTTACACAGGGCCCAGAATTCGATGCTATGCCCCTGCTTGGGCTGTTCGCCGGGGGGAAATAGTGTTGGACAGACACCAGGAGCTGTGGTTGGCCATCTTGGCGTCTTGGAGGCATATAAGCAGGTGCAGAGTTCCCTTGACCAGTGTCAGAGTCCAGACACCTGCTCCACGCCACCTGGGCATCAGTTGGCAGCCATTTTCTCCTCTTGGCCTTTCTTAGGCTTTAATTAAAGGAGAAATCTGGTGTGATGTGGACCAAACTATATTGCATATCAAGTTAGAATGTTAAACTATATTGCATATCAAGTTAGAATGTAACGCCGGGAAGCAGATTGTTTAAAATTTTGTGCAAGCTAAAGACGACCGGGGGCATCGAGCTGGGTGTTATATAGACCAAACCGATGTTTTTAATAATTATAAAAAGACTCAAAGTAGTCCCATACTTCATTTTATTTTATAGTATATTGAGGGTTTTAATTAGCATTTAGAAAGATGCATTGAGAACTTAATAAACGTGCAAATAGTTAATGAAATTGACCTTTTGGTCCATATCACACCAGATTTCTCCTTTAACAGGTCAGTTCTGTTCACAGTATATAAAATTAGATAGATATGTATATAGATATGGTACATTAGGTAGATGTTGAAAGAGCCTGGAATAGAATAATTCATAATAACCATATTCATTTGTTCGACCCCTGTCAAATAAAGGTCAATGCATAGACTAGTTTGAAAAGGTTCCTGTGTCGGCATTGCTCATTAAAGTCAGACAGTTAGGGGAGATTCATGGATCTACCTGTCCCTAACGCCAATCAAGTCTGTTCTCTCATGATTGCGCTCACTACGGCCTAAAATTCAGGATCCAATGAGAAACGAGCAGGCTGAAGGAGGCGAGCTTATGATGACTCTGTCCAGCTCTGTTCCATAACATTGACAGAAGTTTGATAGAATTTTATTGATATTTAGATCAAACACCCCCCCCACCCACCCACAGAATTCCCAGGCAATGCTTTCTGAACGTGGTCGTGAAAGTCTGGGTACCCATGATGAGTACTTGCATCACAAAGTGTGTGGTATGAAAATAAAGCATGTGATAATGTGATAATATCAATGGAGCAGCCTGTGCATATATGCCCGTGAGCTTGTGACCATGCTGCATACTCGCTTTGACTATGAAACAAACACCCCTTAATGTCTGTCAGCTCTGACTTCATCATCATCATCATCATCATCATCGCTAACAAGGTCGCCAGAGTGAAGCGGCCATGGTGTGCTTTGCCGCGTTGATGCTTTCGGTGGGCTCTTCTCGATGCAGGTGCTCAAGATCGTGTTCACAGCATGAAGTGGCACTGTGGTAGTGTGGTCAAGTGTAGCCGGTGACGGTCCGCACCGCACACGGGTCTCGAACCCGCCACCCCGCAAGCTACAAACTCCCGGCGTGGAAGTGGAACGCTCTAACCAACTGAGCTAAAAGCCCAAGCTTCTAACTCGGCGTGTTAGAAGCGCCCATGGAATTGGGTGATGAGGATTTACACACTACCACCAAGCTAGCCGCGCTAGCTGGCCTCCGTTACACAAGCGGTCTAAGACGCTTGATTAAAACTCCAGTCCCACTGGAGGTGTGGGTTTCTAATCTCGATACTGACATTATGACAAGCAGCATGAAAAAAGACAGCTTTTCTCTTGCCCTCCAAAGCATACTGTATGTTCCTGAATCACATCTTGCAACAGAGGTGAGGAAATTGCCCCCTTGTGGTAGTGTCAAATGTTAAGGAAGACTTAAGCACTGTTGCACTGGTAGCTCAGTGGTAGAGTGCATGCCCCACATGTATCAGGTCTGGGGTTCAATCTCCAGCTCCTGTAGCTTTGTTATGTGATGGCTGAAGGTGGCTTAATGTATGCTGGCTAGCCAGGCTTTGTACTCCTTCCCAACCTTTCAAGACTCTCCTGGGCAGTTGCATAGCCTGACTCTTTTATTCTCTCTCCCGACCTCTCAAGCCTCTCATCGACTCTCCTGGAGTGACATGGGAATCTGGACTTGGCTGAGTGGTTAGGGACTTTGACTAATGAGACAAGTTTGTGAGCTCACTCTGAGGTTATAGGTTCAATCCTTGGCAAGAAGAACATGCAGTGAACTGTGTTGAAGAGTTTTTTTGTTTATATAGTATATGGTAACTAAATAATTAGACTAAAGATAATGACAGTAGATAGTAACTAACTATAATATTAAGAGACTAGAGGCATCCTGACACATATCTGAGGTGGGGGATAAGTGATGAATCCCCCCTCCGGATGTCTTGGCTCCCCCTGGCCATAGCAGTGATGAGGTCATGATGACAGTATTGAGTGTAGTGTAATGCATCAACTGGGATACGAACCAGGGACCTTCTACACCAACCTCAGTGTTCTTACCTGGAGAGCCACCCAGTCCAAGATGCAATCAAGGGCAAAACATGCATTTATGGGCATTCTGTCCATAGACTGATCCCCCCAACAGGTCGTAACACGTCAGCACTATATTTAATCTTTTTATTTGCAGATAAAAACACAGGCAGACATGCATTCTTCTGACGGATTTTTGATGTGATATTTATTGATCATTCATTTGGGAATCTTATCATCATTTCAAGTTTTACTTTGATTCCCAAAAGTTCTGAGAAGTACTAGAAGTGTTTGCTAAAGATCAGTCAGTCAGCCTTATCTCCACACACACACACACACACACACAAGCTTATGCAGTGGTGAAAAAAGAACTCCCTGAGTAAGTGTAGGTCTACTGTAGCCTCATTGCTAACTTTGAATTACGCAACATGTCAGAATTTTACAAGTGATAAATGAAATCAGACACCAGAAAAAAAGTGTTCAGGAATAAGTTGCAGAACGTGATTATGCCAGCCTTGAACTCCTTGAACTGCATGTGTTGCACATTGACAGATGATGAAAGAAGTGAGTTATGCTATACTGTAGGTACAATGACTGACCCATGCTTAGTGGTTAGTAAAGCAGGTTGTTATTGGGAATACTGTGTATGACTGGAGTATGGAGGTTCTTTATGGGGCAAATGCAAATAGCCAAATGCAAATAGCCATGACCTGCTAAGTTGACTTTGATTAAAGCTGTGACACAAATATCTCTGAGATAATGCAGTGCAATTTGTTGGTGGAGTAGGCTATGGAGTTTATGGGGCAAATACAAATAGCTAAATGCAAATAGTCTTGATATTTTTGTGTTTTGTAGACCTTTTGGTGAATATGATTAAAACTGTGACAAATATCTGAAATTTGTTGGTGTAGCCTTTCTGGTAGACCACAAAAAAGTCACAGCTTCAAACAAACCATAATGCTATACAAACAAACAAACACATACTAGTACATACCATACAGTTCTTTTTCATCCCCGTGCCAAATTCTGACTCATTTGGTCATTTTTCCAGAAACTATCCAGTATGTGGTTCCATTTATATCTCTGGCTTGCATGTGGGCATGTTATTCTCAGACTGAGGAAACCTCCTGAACAAAATAGAGATGTGCTATAAATCAATATGAGTTGAATTCTGGGTTTCGCTGTGCATGCATGCAAAAAGTAAAAGAG
>JAODXP020009575.1:0-15090 GCA_027497455.2 Sardinella longiceps | reverse complement strand
ACTTCGTTCAGTTACGTATTGCTAGGTTAAGTAGCATTATTTAACATTATGGAAGTCCATTCTCACATAGGCTAGGCTACTGGTTCTCATACCACCAAGCAAGAAACATAGACACCATATCATAGTTGATAGCCCATTTAACCTACACATAATAGAATCTAAAGACGCATATTTATTTGCCGTCACGCATCTCAAGCTTTCAGTCACTTCGAAAACTCCGAGCAAAGTTGAGATTTTGGAAACTCACAGCACAAGGAGTCGTAGCACAGTGATGTGACGGTTCCAAGACGGTTTTCAGATCTCCATTTGACCTATTTGTGACAGCTTTCCATGGCTGATTTGATCGTCTGGGTTAAATAGAATTATTTTAAGGAGGAGGAGTCCTTTTCATTCTCACATATAGCCTACTCGTTCTCATACCACCAAGCAAGAAACATATATAAACAGGACATCAAAGCCCTTAAGTGGCAATTGCCTAAACTATAATTTGGTAGGCTGATTTTGTTGTTTTAGTTGAGATTTACAATAAATATTTAATTTAACTGTTAGGCCTATGCTACTGTAGAGGAAATGCGGAAAGGTTTTAGACCTACAGAACAAATGTTGTGGAACTTTTATTCATATGGAAAAATAAAATTAAAGGAATATTCCACCTTCTAATGAAAATTTGATTATTCATTCTCTTACCTAGAGTTATGTGGATAAAAACATTTTCCCTGTCAGGCAACTCAATTTTAGCTTTATTTCAGCTGTAGCTTAGCATAGGCTTAGGCACTGGAATGTAAAGTTGCCAGTGAGCAATTTTACTTTCCAGTGCCTAAACTAAATAGCGTGGGAGTTCCCATGCTCTTTTGCGTGCTTATTTCATTTCACTACCAGGGACTGTGTGTCATCTATTTTTGCTGGGATCATTTATTTTTTGTTTTGAAAACTGGTACACTTCTGAAATGGAGCAGTACAACCAAATATCTTTAAACAGTGACCAAGATAAGCCAACATAATATGTTACTATGGGAGCAAACGTGAACAATTCCGGTCTGCATAAGTAGGCGTGTCACATAGAGTCACAACATTAACTTTTTATTTAAATAAATTAAGAAATAATATTAATATAATTCCATGTGCCATAATATTGTCTGTAATCATTCATGATACCAATAAATTAAATTTTGGGGCTTTGGCAAACAGTTTGATATGTCCATGAACTTAGTTAGCATGCTAGGACTAGTAAGTTCAAGTGAATGGCAAGTAACATAGCCAACTAGAAGTGGACCGTGTTGGAGTTCGCTTAAAAGTGATATTTGGCAGTAATCTTTGTTTATTTTTGGTCTGTCAACTTAATACAAATCTCAGTAACATTACCCAGATGGTTCTCATTCAATGAAACACCACCTCTCAATTTAATAAAATTACGTTAGGTAGCTCGCTAGCGTTAGCTCGCTAACAACTTGTAGTAAAATGCAGCTGCCTAACCTGAATTAAACTTCATCTGCTACAAATACGAACTGTAACAACTTACGTTACTAGGCTTGAAATTATGGTAGGAAGTTGTACAATATACATATACAGATATACATCCAACAAATCCTCAATGACTCCAAAAAGACATTATGACCAGTTTATTGGTAATATCCCACACATCTCTCATTGACTTCAATGTAACGGAGTCCGACGCTGGTCTGCATAAAGGGGGATTGTCCCCCCTCCCCCTTGCGAAAGTAGAACCCGGAACTAAATGACCGTTGGAGCCTCTCGCTCCGCTTGAATCCTCTCTGGTACAACATTATAAATATCTGTGGAATAAGATGTCACATTGCGTTGTGGATTTACTGACTTGATCTCTGTACTCCTTTATTTGAGGTCAATAAAACAAATTTAAAGAAACATTTTATGTTCTTTATTAAAGCAATATACCGGAATAAGTTTAAGCATAGTCCTGCTGCACGAGCCTTCTAACAGCAATATATTTCGCATGAAATGAAAGATTTTCGAACAGCACAGACCTAACGCGAACGCAAAACACTTTACATTGAGTCAATGTAACCTCAGATCTTACTTTCGGTTTCCAACAGTCAGGTCCCATTGATTCAGTGTAAAGTGCCTGTTCGCTTCTGCGTTCGGTCTGTGCTGTACCAAATTATTTTGTTCCACTCGCTAACTAGCGCATTTAGCAAGCTCTTTCAACAGGGCTATGTTTGAATTCACTCCGGTACTCTCCTTTAACACTTCTTCAGAGAGTAGTGCTCTGTTGCATTTGTCTGGCCAAGGCTGGCTAGCAAGGTTTAATGGGACAGATTTAATTTAACCATGGGGATTTCCAGTTGTTGTGTCAAGGCAACAGAGGAGTTCCAGTAAAGATGCAACAGGGCAGAGAGGAGACTTGCATAACCAAGTCTTAACCTTTGTTCACAGTGATTATTTCAATCCTTTTTGTTTCACATAGCCAAACTAAAAAAATAAAACACACAGCAAGAAGCTGAAAGACAAGTTGCCTTTGCCCACCACAGTCTTTTTAAAATAGAAAAGAAGAAGAAAAAAAAAACAGAATTGTTCCAACAATGTAATACACCAATAACCAATCAACAACATATTTACGTGAGAGGTATTACAATCTTACTGGTAAGACTAAAACAAGTACTGTGCTTAGTGCTGTAGAAAAGTACATTAATTTCAGTAGGCTGATTCAATATAAAATGCCATTCTCAAGTTCACATCTACACCATGAAGGGTCTGTAAACAACCTGTGTTACATAAATACTAACGCATGCAGGAGAGCCTCCAAGTGTGAGTCAAGTGACTGGGTGGAACAGCTGTGAATTTGTCTACCGACTTGATGGTTTATTATTTTTGTTGTTACAATTTAAAATAATTATAAAAAAAAACCCTGAAAGCTACAAAGAGGATTAGCCCACAATATTTCTCCCGCAGTCTCTCACTTCCCTATCAAGTTTTTTCATGCCGCCCACATAGACATATGTCATATGGAATTCAAAGATCCCATAATAACCCATGGCAAATGCATGCATGAGTGCCTATAACCCTCCAGACAGCAAGTGCTTACTATGTCAGACACAGACATACTAGACAGATGAATCCTGTTTCATATGGGAGATAGCAGGGTTTGGGATGGGTGGGTGTGGCAGTGTATCATTCCCAAATGACAAATGCAAGACAACTGTGTGAGACTTAAAATCCAAACACTTCTTTTCTAGGCTATAATGTGCTGTAGAGGCAGCATTGATTTGATATTTTGATAGTATTTCAAATATTGTTCAAGTTCACAGATTCCTCTCAGTTGGAAGAAGAACTATAGAATTTGGTACAACAACCTAATGGACAGCTAGTGGTAGTTTCTCTATTGGGTTGGCTCATGTCTTGAAACTGGAATTTCATTCTTAAATTAACATGGTAAAATTTCCAAACTGTACCTCAGTTGTTCAAAACAACTCTCATTGCTTTTATGTATTAGTACATGTTTCAATCTTATCAGTGTATCTTTGCAAATTATTAAGTGTAAGTAGCCAGTTTGCACAGTTTGTCTATAGCCTACCACAACTTCAAATTGAATAGATCTTGTTGATCTCAACTGATTAGTAATTACATGATTTCATTGTATAAGTAATTATGTGCATAATGGCCTGTTCAATTGTCGAGATTAATAATACCATGAATACCAAATCTTTTGGGGAATTTTGACAGTTTTGTCAAAATTCAATGTTCAATGTCAATGTTCAAGTTTTATTTTACAATATTGTGCATTCAAAATATACATTTTCTTTTTATTTTGATGAATCAAAGTTACTTTAGGCCTATGTGTGTGAAGTTTTTCACAATTGATAAAATACAAAACCTTTCATCATTTTCTCAACAGTGTCAATGAAGAACAAGAACATTTTGGACATGAGGGATATTTGGTCCTCTGCCATATGACAAAACATCTAAACATTTGACTTGTAATGCTCACACAATGCCAAAGGGATTATGCATTTGAGGGGCACTGACTATTTGAATGGGAAAGAAACTTCATTATTATTATTATTATTATTATTATTATTATTATTATTATTATTATGTCCGCCAAGGAGGTTATGTTTTCGGTAGCGTTGGTTTGTCTGTCTGTCTGTTTGTTTGTTTGTCTGTTTGTCAGCAGGATAACTTGAAAAGTACTGCATGGATTTGGATGAAATTTTCAGACAATGTGTATATTGGGACAAGCAAAAAGTGATTCGATTTTGGTGGCGATCAGTGATCCAGAACATGATCTGAAATTTATATTTTGTCTGTGACCACATTGCCTTGGCGGAGGTCTGCACTCTCTGAGAGCTTTTCTAGTTTTCATATGGGTTAACTGTTTCGGGAGAGATATGTGCTTTCACAGGTGTTGTGCAGTATTGTAAAAGTCTTTTGCCGAATTACGTTAGAGTTGAGAATATAATTTCTTTTTCAGGAAATGAGCCAAACCAATAGAAAAAAATACTGTATGGAGGTGACTGGCTGGTGAGGAAGCAGCCTCCATGTGTTTATTCAGTCTGTGTCACGTGTCTGTTCAGTTAGAGGACTTTGGTTAGACCGCGTAAACGAACAGGATGCACATTTAACACACACACACACACACACACACACACACACACACACACACACACACACACACACACACACACACACATGTACAAAGGAGGGGAAACATATGGCCACCTTTACTCTAATGCCAGTCTGGATAGAGAAACAAAGATCCAAGTGTTACATACTCTGGCAATACAGCTTTTTTGAGGGCTGAGTGACATTTCACCAATTTCCCATGTGATCACAAGACCAGACAGAAATCACATTGTCAATGTCACATGCATCAGTTCAATGTGTGTCATATGTGCATTGGTGAATAAGGGATGTGAAAAAATATCATGAAAAATAGTGAATTCTCTGGTGTTTGGCACATTTAACAATACTTGCAGTAATGTTACGGTGTATTCATAAATATAGGCTATTTGAGTGAATATGGTGATTTCAAAATACAATTAGGGAGGTAGCTAGTAAGTGTATTCACATGAATACCCATGTTATCTGAAAATTTCATCTAAATCCATGTGAAGTATGAGTTATCTTGTACACAAACAGACAGACACCAGCTAATCAACCTTCTTGGCAGAGGTAATAAATTGATAACTAGATGCATGGCGGTACAAAATATGACCGCCGCTCAGTTCTGCACATTCTCTGCATATATAATGCTTGTCAACTTGTTTGTATCCCTCTCATGTGTATATAAATGCGTGTCTGCATGAGTGAGTTTGCTTTTGTGTATAAGAGAGTGTGTGTGTGTGTGTGTGTGTGTGTGTACCCGTGCGCATGTGTGCTCGTGTATGTAATTATATATGAACACATCTGATGTAAATGATCATTTGAATTTTGAGGATTAGTAACAATTCAGAGGAGAGTTTACATTAAAAGCATTCAAATTAATTCAATTATGTTTTTTTAAACTTTATTGTTTAGTGCATTGCCCGTGTAAACACGCTTTACCACATATGTGTTGTCCATTTAGGCAGGTGAATCAGAGACTGTGACTATCCAGTGCAGTAGCCTGCATCGAGTCGTTTTTTGAAGTGCAAAGCTGGCCCATAGTTAGAGTTGAAGTTGCAATGTTGTTTGAAATAGATAATCGCATCTTTCCAACATAGATTTTCGTTTGACATGTTTCCTACCCGTGTGTTTTGCTGTTGCACTGAATAAAAGCAGGCTAACCAACCTTTAAATGGCTTGTAAACTAACCTGTCGTCAATCCACTTAGGCAAAAGCATGTTTTGAACTGCATGTTGGTAGACGTGCTTCTAATTCTTATCAATGTGGGTTTGCGTGTGTTTGCGTGATGTTGTGAGATCTGCAATGTCGCCTTGCTGGGTCATCGTAAATTCTTGAACTGTTAAGACACTGCCTGGGTCATCGTAATTTAGTTTCACTGTTTAACACCGTCAGAGAGAAAACACCCTGTGTAGGCCTATACATAGTCAGAGGAACAATTATGTTTAAATAACAATAGGAACTAAAAACAATAATAATAATTATAACTGATGATGATAATCAGTCATTATCATTATTTGGACAACTAAGTCAACACTTGACCTTGGTGTGTGGACATTCAAACATTTTTCTTTACATAAAATGACAAAACACTACAAAAAAAAAAAAATTAACATAAAATTAATTTAAAAAGTTAAATTCTGGTAGACCACTTGACTTCAGCTGTATGTCTGCATGAGCATGACTCATTTAGAGACATTTGGTGGGGGGCCTCTACTCATAACTTGAAGAATGGCGTATGACCACAAAATTTGGAGGAGATGATCTATATCCAAAAAACTATGCATAACACAATTTTGGTGTTATGTGATATTATGACATCATTATGACATCATTATGACATCATTATCTGACTTTATTGCCCAAAATGTCACCATACTGTATTTTCCATCAAAATATATAGCCTGGGAGTTCCCATGCTCCTTTGCACGCTTATTTCATTTCAATATAGATAATGCATCTCAATTGTAGTGATTATATGCTTCAGACCACTTAAAGATGATATTAGATTTGGTACAGCTATGCTAATGTCATAAAGAGGGCACACTGATAAGACCTAGATCAGTGATATTTGGTCAGACATACCTGTAAGAAAACCGTTGACATGGCAACACCAACAATGATAAACCTAATCTTTTGGCACTAAATTGTAGCCAACTAAATTTTAGGAAAAGTCACCAAGTTTCGTAGTCATATGTAAGTTGTTAAGGAATTATACGACATCAAAGTCGGTGCGGGCACTTTTGTAAAATGCTATTTTGTCATAAATTCCAAATACATACTGTAGAAAATGAATTTGGTTTCAGAAATGCCATAAGGTATTAGCATTTTTAAAGTCAGTGTATTGGGACTGACCTCATGCCACCTGTATAAAGAAAACGCATGTTCCTGTTTGATAAAATGGCTTGATTTTGAGCCAATTTCTTTGTGTTTTGGTGGTGCTCGCAAAATAGAAAGAAGCTCTCTGCGTTTTGAAATGCAGACTTTGTGTTCTGTTGAAAGTGCTTTTGGTTAGAAAATTAAATTACATGACTGGCTAACTGTGTCATGTCTATGTTTTGCTGTGTTAAGAGTTTAGAAAAAAATGTGCAAATATAGGTTAATGTTTAGCCTAATTGTAAAAAACTAGGATTACCTCTAGAAAAACCCAACTCCCTCCTTTAACAGATATACTGTAAACGGATTTGAACAGCTGCTGGCAGTTAAAATGTGTTTACTGTTGCTTATCAGAGCTTTGTGTCTGTAGTCTGTCTGTCTCTGAGCAAGATATTGAACACATATCTAGACAAAGAAAGCCCCTTTTTCAGCCTGGGAACCAGTAACAAATTACAAATAGATACTGTACTATAGGATTAAAGATTAAATTATAGCCCTATCTTTGATAGTTAAGTCCTTTATAAACATCTATTACATTGGCTTTTAAACAGGATAAGCTACATTAATACATTTCATGTGTGTACTTTCTCTCTCTCTGTGTGTGTGTGTGTGTGTGTGAGAATTTCCTCAAGTAACTATTGTAGATCATGATTTTGAGTCTAGACTACTATTTTTTTCCCAACTGTTTGTCATTTGGTTTATCGTTGGTCAAAGACGTTAACTAATCTTGTAGCTGTTACTTGACTTCTTACTTGATATGCTCCATACAATTGTACAGCATGGGTGAAATACAATAATAAGCTGTTTAAAGACTGTTTGGAAGAATCCAGTTATCCAGTTATCATATAATGAGAGAGATATACATACCCCACTGAGAGAGATGTAGGCCTACAGAGAGTAGGGACAGTTGCAACACATTTTTGCATATATTTCATTTTGTCAGAGACCTCTAATACATTAAACACAGATGTCACATGAACCCATATGCTAATGTAGCCTGATTGCCACCGACTTTCAAAGCTATATGAGACTTTGGTCTGACCAACAAACAAAGTTTTTCAAAACGCATGGTTGACCCGCCTCCCTGAAATGCTTTGGCTTGCTACTGGTCGATGTTATTAGAAAATGCTGTGCCGAAGCAAAACCAATCACACCACTCTTTCTTCTGACGTGTGTGATGCGAAGGGAATCACTTGAACAGGACTGAGAGCCGTTGGAGCTGCTCAAAGTTGATTGGTGGAGGGGGCGGTTCCCCCTTTTAGGGGAATTCAGAAATCCTGCCCGATCAGCAGCTGCCCAGACCAGCGACAGCAATGCCAAAGGTGTTACGTCACTGGGAGGGCGTGCCAGGCTAACTTTTATGGAGGTTGAGAAATGGTATTAGTGATGATGATAAAAGTGATATGAACACATTTGGTTCTGCTTTTTTTTGTTTCAGTTGCTAATAACTAGCATTTCCAAAATAAGAACAGGATTGAAAACATTATGTGCCATCCAAATATAGCTAAGGTACTGTAGCTTTACAATTCAAGTTTGAAATATGGCAAGCTACTTAAAAACTTACAATAAGTTGCAAATCAAAATAACTTTGCAGTGATTCATGCCAACACTTCTGACTGTATGAGGATAATTCTGATGAGCATTTTTTTTTTTTTTTTTTTAACATTTGGGCCCTTATCTTCAGATCTTAAAGATGGAATTATCATAGCCGAAAGCTGCTATCTCACAGGGAGGAGGTGGTTCACGTAGCATATTGTGTATTAGTATCATCACACAATCCTGGCTAAAGAAATCATCCTTGTTGCAACTGTCCCCTCTCTCCCCTACAGGTCAACTCCAAAGGTATGCCTGCAGAAAATAGCCTACCAACCCAATAAAAATGTCTCGCATGTCATTCTCTTTTACATGCATGGCTTTCCAAATCACAAGAGTTTTCAGAGAGATTTGAGACAGTTTTGTCAGTTGAAGTTGAAAAGTCTCAAATTAACTTTGTAGACTACCATCTCACTTTGATTCACCATGACAAATGGTAGTGTAGGCCTACACTATTTGTCACTTTGGGTTTGAACATATTGAAATTTATGTGAGCAGGTATAACCTATGCACTGTCATTTCATAGAAATACTATCTAAAGTTGTTTTTACATAAGTGCATTACGGGCTATTTATATACAGTAGGCCTATGTCCTATGCTATGTAAAGACCTGTGGACAATAAGGTTATTATTTTAGCTATTTCTAAGTAATTCATCCAGCCCACTGAACAGGTGGCAGCTGCTTGGCGATGGATAACGTAGCCTAAAACATATCATTGAAGTTGAGCAAAATTAACTTTTATAATGATCCTAGTTAAGTGAACCACGTTACTACAATTTGAAAAAAAAAAATGTGGAACAGCATTTCTCAAGCTTTAGACTTCCACTTTTTTTTGTCAGGAATCTTCTCTAAATGGTCAACACTAAAGGGTTTGGAGCACATTTTCATAGGGTACTGTCGAGGAAAGGAGGACGGAGAAATTATGTATTGAGATGTACCCATAGTCTTTGATGCTTTGTTGTTAGAAGCTGGTGGGGAGGGGGTTATGAGGTGGAGCCTCGAATGATTTCCGGGACAGACTTTCTATACACCCATACGGAAAAGGTCGGATGCGAATATTTTCTGGTAGGTACGTTGAATGTTTACATTTCGTTATATCCGTTTCCTTTGCGTGCCCCGAAATATTTTGTTTGTCGTCCATTGTGAAAATGTAGGCTAACCACTCGGCAGGGAGCGTGCTGCTGCCACTATTCCACGATCTTTGGTAGGCTATTAAAGGCGGATGCCCACGTAACGCGTGGGATATCATATGCATCATCCCGGCCACGCCGCCCTATTTCAAAAGTAAAAGAACTCCATTGACTCATCGTCTCGGGATTCGCACAGTGTGAAAAATATCGATCTTTTAAATAGTATTTATGTTTTAACACACCAGTGCGGAATTCAACTTATCAAACTAAGATATCCCGACATTAAAAAAATATATAGCCTACATGCTTAATTGCAATGATATAGCTATAGCGTATTTGTGAAGTTCTAATCCAGAGCTGTTCGTCATCTTTCTGAATCTCGGGTAATTCCATCTTCACTTCGATTGGAGCCTGCATCAGACCTCCCTCCGGTCTTATGGTCTTGAAAGTATCCCTTGGTCTTGAAAGTAGGCCTATTTCTTCAGTGAAATGTCATTGGCTACCAGTACCAACGCAACAATTCCTGTATGGAATTACAGCCTACAATGTGGAATGAAAATGGACATGGAGTTTAGTCTGCTCTCTTTTATAGGCTTAAATGGTAGGTTACGGGATTTTGTTCTAAATAGCCTGGTCAACTTCGAATTTCCATTGCGTTTAGGCATAGGCTATTGTTCACAAGTCACGCCCGCCTAGTTTTGTTTGCTTTAGCTTGGCATAGACAAGGAAATTAAAGATTTGCTATTTGGCTACATTACATTCCAGCCTTTTACATCGGCTTGATGCATTATATATTTTGGTTGTCATATTTCAGTGTCTTGTAAAGCACCAGAGTCAGTGTCCTGAGGCTTTTAAAGTTTCAGGTTTGACCATGGTCTGGACAAGAGGTCCAAGCGCCTGGCTTCACACAGACAAACATACATTTCTAGTATTGTATCAAACAGAAGTGGTCAGACAGTACTGACCAGATCAACAATAGTAAAGTAAACAAACAAACAAAACAAAAAAACATATAGCCCAGAAGATGGTTGAGTTTAAATTAAAGTCCAATAGTATGGGAAACCCTATTATATGAAGTTGGTAAAACTAGTTACCTCAAATGCCATGTCTGATAAAAGGCTGAAAAGCATCCCTTCAGAATGAGATAATATGGGTAGGCTATGTCATACATTCACTGAATCCTTGTCTCTGCAATGTTTGCGTTTTGTATCTCTGATGTAGCCTGGCGAATGCCAAACTAAAAATCACGAGTGATATTTAATCTGGAGACCTACCTATTGCATCCCTCGTAGGGGAAGCATCGTTTACAATTAGAGTCGTATGTCTCGAGACCGGTCTTGGTCTCGAGACCAATTTTACATGGTCTCGGTCTCGTCTTGGTCTTGACAGTGTATTGTCTTGGTCTCGGATCCCTTGGTCTTGTCTTGGTGTCTTGCAAGACCAAGACAAGATAAATAAATGCAATAAACATATATTTTAACGATATCAAGTTGCCGGTTTAAATGCCTAAACAATGAGACGCACCAAAATGAAAGTGAGTGTGCGCAAAAGACACCCCTTGCTGCTGCAGAGCAAGGCTCACAAATGCATTTATGGGCCGGTCTCTAAGTGACAGAGAGCCGCGCACGTTCAGTTAGATGC
Source organism: Sardinella longiceps (assembly GCA_027497455.2). Taxonomy (NCBI): domain Eukaryota; kingdom Metazoa; phylum Chordata; class Actinopteri; order Clupeiformes; family Clupeidae; genus Sardinella; species Sardinella longiceps. Next base: position 3,771 of record JAODXP020009575.1, on the reverse strand, counting down.
AGCTCTAAATTACTGTCCTAAAAGCTTACTTTCCATTCGCAAAATGTAGGCAATTTATTTATGAAATGTTCGTGTATGCATAGGCATGTGTTGGCTGAGCGCGATGTCATGCTAGTTAACATGATCTCTAATGTATTTATGGGAATTAAATCTTTCATCTTTAATTTTCGTAAATTTAGTATAGGCTACCGAGACACAGACATCGTAAAAACTCCTATCAGGCGATAAATGAACGCCGTTGATGTATTCTCAAAGTTATCTCTATTGCATCCCGAAAGAATCCATTCCACTTGATGTAATAGCGAATGTATACCGCTGATAATCCGCTCCGGGTTTTGCATTAGCCTACCAACTCAGTCACCGCATGTAGTGATGAGAATCATCAAGCAGTAAAAGTGCAGGCTGCACCAGCCCCATTGTCATCTCACAAATTAGGCTAGCTTCAGCTGAAACCGTAATCTTGTATTGTATGTTCTCAAAATTAACTCAGGCCATATTAGAAGCCTAGTATAGAGTCTTTGTTATAGACAGAGTATGTTGGTAGGCCTGGTTGGGTTGCCAACTTTCAGAAATCAAAATAAGCAGTTATGGGCAGATATGAATGAAATGCATCTCAGAAAAGTACAGGGGTTAATCTTGTGCTCAACCTATTCTACTTTAAAAGTACAAATTTAAACTAAGTCAGTATTTCATTTTGTGTTATGAAGGCTGCATGCTATGTCTTGCCCATTGTGTGGAACTATTTCTTATTTTTAATTACTGTTGGCACACTGCATGTTGTGTTACATCTAAAACTAAAGGAAATAAAATAAAAAGTAGAATGCACCCATAAAGTTGGCCTATTGTGGCACATTCATCTCATTATAGCAGTAGATTTAAATGCTTTAAAAGTTTAAAGGAGCTAGCTATCTAAAATGCACCAAAAAAAAAAAAAAAACATCCAAAAATTTCTAATGTGCCACCTGGCTTGAGAAACCCGCTCTCAAAGACTTGACATGCTCCCAGCTACCCAGAAATGATTTTCTACTGGTTGAAATGTCTGGAGCAGGGACATCTCGCTGGTAGACCTCAACTCATCATAGTGGGTGACTAGGGGATATCCCCCTGCTGGTATTTAATTAGCCTAATATTGCTATAGAGTAGGCCTGACACTCATTTTTGTCACCATGAGTTCAGTAGGCGTTTTGTGCTGGTAAAAGCATGGTAATTTTTTTTAATTATTGGTTCAACAGCCAACAAAAAAGATATCACAGTTTTTATCTTCTGACCACATTGCTATCCCTATCCACATTGTTGCCAGCAGTTGAAATAATACGCTGTAATATGAGTTTAATGTTAACCAAGGTTGTTTTTCAAATCAAGTTATAACTTCCAACATAGCCTAGTGTAATTTTTTTTTTTTTCGGCCTCGGTCTTGATCTCAGCCTCAATTTTTCTTGGTCTCGTCTCGGTCTCGTTAGCCTCTGGTCGTGGTATTGTCTTGGTCTTGGTCTAAGCGGTCTTGACTACAAGTCTATTTACAATAAGTCCAGAGTTGTTTATTGGGCGCTACGAATGTCTATCATAGCGTCTGTACATAGCTCAGAGCCAATACCAGAGCCACCACGTGACGTAAAATGCAATCGAGGGCTGTACTAGTGCCTTTTTGTTCTGTGATTGGATATCGAAAGCAGGCGAGAAAATCGGCCATGGTCACCATGCTGCTTTGCAGAGTGAAATGAAATAAGCACGCAAAGGAGCATGGGAACTCCCAGGCTATCTCTGATGCTCCCTGATGCCATATAAATTAAAAGATTGAAGATGATTTAGGAAATGGCAAGACAATGTGTGTGGTTAAAAGTTTTTTACGAGCTCTAGGACCGGCTGTACTTGTTCAAAGTTCACAAAAGGACTTGAATGAAAGCCCAGATGGTTCCCTTTAAAATGATATCAAATATAATATAACAAAATTTCTAAATACTGTATGTAAAGGCCAATAGCAAGATATGCAACTGTGTCAAGAGACATGTTTTTTCCAATGGGGAGTGTAACTAACAGCTGATAACACCAATTTAGCTATACAGAAAGGTTATCTTACAAACATTAACTACAGACATGCATCTTTTCAAAAAGTATAAGCAACCTTTGCCACCTTGAGTGGTACCAATATCTTTGTCTCGCCCATGGACTAAAACTAAACTGAATATTGCAGTGTTAGCCTATGTATATAGTATGCTAATTATTATTTGACAATAGCATACTATACAGCTTTCAAGTTGTATGAGAGCAAAACCAGTCAGGTGTAGATTTTGCATAGGCTTGCAAAACTGAAGACTTCAGCAAAAACTGATTGAAACTACTTGTCACGGTTTTAACGTTGAGTGGACCCAAGTGCACGACACGGGAGTCAGGAGTTCCAAGAATACAAGCTTTACTTTCAAAAAACACAGGAGATCCAACATAGGGTAGCGTAGACACACATGTGGCGACAAACAATGACAGACCGAGACTGAACTCAGACAGTGGCTTAAATGCACAAGACGAAACAAGGGAACAAGGAACAGGTGAACTAATGCAGGGAGTAACAAGACTAACTAGAGAATGCAATTTCAGAGAAATTACGAGTGCATTGAAAATGCAGTTGCTGTTTTTAGTGGATTTTTTAGATGACTGGAGGCATAATTGGATAACTGACAGTTTAAATGGTTGAACAGTTAATAAGATGAGAAGTTTGAGCCACATGACGGTTAAGTTGACTAACATGATAACAAGACTTAGCTTAGTTGAATAAGCATCAAAAAACAAAAATGTTGATTAGCATGCTAACCATGTTAGCTAGCATGCTAATAGTACTAAGCATGATAACCAGAAGACTTAACTGAGTTGAATAACATCAAAAACTAAAAATGCTAATTAAGCATGTTAAGCAATGCTAGCTAGCATGCTAAAAGTGCTAGCAAGATGACCACAAGACTTAACCGAGTTGATTAGCATCAAAAACTTAAAATGCTAATTAAGCATGTTAGCCATGCTAGCTAAGCATGCTAATAGTACTAAGATGATGACCACAACACTTAACTGAGTTGAATAGCACCAAAAAACGAAAATGCTAATTAGCATGCTAACTAAGCTAACATGCTTATAATGCTAAGCATGATGATCACAAGACTTAGCTGAGTTGAATAGCGATCAAAAAACAAAAATGCTAATTAAGCATGCTAACTAAGCTAACTAAGCATGCTAACTAACCATCCCGCCATCGAGGACTTTTATTTTTAAATAGTTGTGGCCAGAGGAAACAGTTGATAGGAGTTATAGTTGATGCCAGTTCACAGTTGAATTGATTGACAGGTGTATAGTTGAGCAGTTTAAATGCCCTATAGTTTAAAAAATGACAGTTGAAGCCATAGACTGTATGGGTTGAAGCAGGTCACCACTGATTGGTTATCACCGGGTGAAAATTTGCATATCCCCAAGATGATTGGCTAAGGCCCCACTATGACATCACCCACTCTAGCCTCACTCTAAACAGCTCAATGTTAAGTCAATGGGGAAAGTTTTAAAAGTTTAAAATTGCCATAGTTTTAAAAGTATAAAAGTTACAAAGTTGAAAGTTACAAAGCAAACGAGTAAACAGTAAGACCTTCGCAACGCAGTTTGAATGAAGTTTCTACGTTGAGCGGTTACAGCTGAATTAGTTGCGTTAAAGAATAATAATAATAACCTATAACTAGAGAATGTAATTTCAGAGAAATTACGAGTGCATTGAAAATGCAGTTGCTGTTTTTAGTT
>JAODXP020009574.1:0-15503 GCA_027497455.2 Sardinella longiceps | reverse complement strand
AGTTACCTTTAATAGGCAAACAATGGGTGTCAATGAGCATGCCAATGCAACGTTGCCCCTCACATCCTAATTAACATCACTAATTTTTAACTAACAAAGCTCAACATATATGTGATAATTAGGAGTTCAAAAACTGTACCCAGATTCTGGGAAATGTCTCCTGCTTTCATCTCACAGTCTGATCAGCTCACCTGTCTATCCTATCTGAGGTACTGATATAAGTAGGTCTACTTTTAATTTCTACAAATTACATCACCTCATGTTCAAGTGAAACGTCATAGGCTTTTATATTTGAATATATTCTGCAATAGGCTAGTGAAAGCATCAAGGGAGAATAAATAGGTGTGAGTACATGTGTCCTGCTCTATAGTCTCTATTTAATTCTACAGTCATGTCTCCAGTGAGGAAGCCAATGATCAGGGCTTTAAACTGTCAAAAATAACTTGCTGTCAATATCTGCTTCCCAGGTAATCTTATCTGCTAATTTATAAAATGCAGTTTGCAATAACATATTTATTATGAGAACTGTCCATTACCTCTGCTGAATGTGTTACAGTAATTTTTACCTTTCATTATCATTCCTATAAGTTAATATGTTAATGTATTGCCTATCTAAGAAGAAAGATTAAATATACTATATGAAAGAATTGGTAAAGAATTGAAGAAGATTTGGTGCCCGCGTCATGTTAACCTTTTTCTTCCTCTTACAAGACGAACTGAGTATTAGGTGATGAGATGGACTACAGGCAAGGCAACAACTCCCACAAGGTCTTCTACCTTACAGGGTTCACCAACCTCGGGGAGAACCGACGTCTGCTTTTCATCCCCTTCTTTCTTATTTTGCTTTACATGATGACTGCAAATGCCATTGTCACTTTTGTCATTGCCACCCAGAAAAAGCTGTATCAACCCATGTATCTCTTAATAGGTTCACTCACACTGTTAAATTTCTTTTATCCTCTGTTCTTTGTACCAAGGATGATCATTTCTTTTTTGTCTGGCAGAAATGAAATCACCCAAGATGAATGTCTCTTTCAGATGTTTCTTATACACTTTGGTGGTAGCTTTCAGGGTAGCATCTTGCTCCAGATGGCAGTTGATCGTTTTTTTGCCATTTGCTGGCCCTTGCACTATCACAACATTGTCAACCTGCGAAATTCTATTATATTTTCTGTTTTCCTTGCTTTTCGTAACACTGTGACTATGGTCGTTATGGTGGGCTTGTTCATCCCACTCTCTTTCTGCAACACAGACGTTATCTATCACTGCGTTTGTGAACAGACCTCTGTCATTAAACTGGCCTGTGGAAATGTGGCACCCAATTACGTGGCTGGTGCAGCCGTCTTCTCTCTTCCCTCCAGTGACTGCGTTCTTGTCTCTGCTACTTATGTTGTTATTTTCATAGTCATCTTTCGGACTCCTTCAGGGGAGTCTCGTCAAAAGGCCATCCACACCTGTGGCACACATTTAATAGTGATTTATGTTGCCTACATGAGTGTTGTGTGTGCATTTGTGGGATACAGGGTGAACACAATCCCAGCTGATATAAGGGTTATAATGACTTTATCGTATCTTCTAGTCCCAAGTTTGTTTAGTCCAGTTATTTATGGAATAAGGACTAAAGAGATTAAGGTTCATGTGATTAAACTGTTTAAATAAAGTGGACTCTGGGAAGACCTGAAAATGCTACCACCTCAAAGCTAGAATTTTTTTAAATTTTGTAATTTTTTTGGATATAGCCTTTTATTGTTACTGTGGGTAAAGGTTATCAGATGGTTTGTAACTGTTCATCATTGCTGTAAGATGTTTCGTCATCTTAGAAATTGGTTAAAAGCACATTGAATGCCTTTTGCCTACAAGCTGATGATGGCCTAGGGCCGAAAGGTGTACTTGTGGACATGGTCCAATAAATGTGACATAAAAGATACGGAGTGTGTTTTTTTACGCTTAATTCGTCATCTTAAAGAAAAGATGTTTCCCGCTGTTATAGTGTACGTTCCATGACTTGAACCTGATCCACATATTACATATCTGTTTGCAGTCCACATAATAACAAATCTAAGATGCAAAGGGTCAATGCAAAATAGAGTACCAAAGTAACGGTGGCTGTGTTTTAGAACAGAACCCCTGCAAGATGTCTAAACTTGCATTAATGATTTTAATGACAAATTAGTCAATACAGCAGTACTGATGATGTAGAGAATTTATGTTGTGACACAACAGACCGTTTTTACAAACATGGCCCTATTAAAACATGACTGAAATTTCGAATCTCTAGCTTTTATTGTCCTTAACAATTAACTCGGGGCTAATCAAGGTCAAGTTGAAGTTTGTTATCCCACCAGAGGAAATGAATGTGATAATTGGTCATTTGGCATTAGGTTTGTGTTGGTCAGCTTGCTGTGTTGCAGATACCTAGTTCAATATTACACCAACTTATATTAAAGCAACTATTGAAGTCTCCTAAAAAGCACAAAATGCTCCAAACATTATTTCAGTCTTACTGACACTGATGATACAAACTGGTATTTGATGCCAGCACAGTCAGCATGTTACAATGTTACTAGGATTTCTCTGTGTGCCATCCAAATTAATTTTGAGACTGTAATGAATTGATTAATAACACAATGCAATTTGTTATGGTCTGAGCATGCTTGTTTTCAAGTAAGGTGCAAATAAGCCCAAAAGACAAATCACTGCCGAAGTGTTTTATAGAAAAATTTAAGAATGCAGCTGACCAGACAGGTTTTCTGAGAAAATTGGGTTGCAGTTGCAGTTCCTCAATACTCTGTGCACAGTCATTAAAACACAATTTTTGATCGGTTTCAATCTCCAAATACAATACCACCACATTAAGACCATGTACCTCATTTTCAAAGATAAGGCCCCACAAATATTAATTCTTAATCACAAACCTTACATTCTTAAATATGTACATGTAATATTGTGTTTTCTTCTTGTTATACCTATGTTTGAGTATCTAAAAGTTTATATTGAAAAAAACAAATACATTATGACACACAAATACAAGGTGTCCATGAATTTGGAAAAGGTCACTGCTGTGTACATCATTCAAAACAACTTAATGACCAATTACATCACCTCTGGTACAATCACTTAATGAGTCTATTTGCAACTGTTGTTGATACTGGACAAATGTTCCACAACACAGAAATGCACACAAACACCCTCTGTAGGCTACTAATTAAGAGGGTTGGTAATTGGTCTCTTGGCCGTGGTGGCCATACCACAGTAGAATACTCTGGTCCAGTTCATTACAAATGGTTTTATTGTGTTTGCCACTGTTCACAGACTCAATTATAGTAATATATTCCCCGTTTGTGGCAATGTCAGCCCAGGTAGGCCAAGGAATTTACCACATTAAAGGAAGCACATGTAGAAATATAAAATAATGAAACAATTTTGCAGCCAAATTTGCAGCTATAATGGGTAAACTATGCTAAATCTCAGTTTTACCCCACTGCAGTTTGAATGTACCATATTGTTGGACCAATTCATATAGGGCCCTTCTTTGAATGTCAAGCAAGTTCAAGTTTATTTATATAGCACATTTAACCAGTTAGATAGATCCTTCATATGGCCTGTAATAACTTTCTAAGGATGTATGATTGCTGTTTATATTGTAACAACCAGGCTGAATGTTACAACTTACAATGTAACGGGTGGGTTGTGGTACAGGGCAAGGGGGTGGGAGGGTTGGCATTTGCATTCTAGCATTATCTGGATTCTCATGTCAAAAGGCATTTCAGCAAACAAACTGGAATTAAGCCTTGACTTCTACATTGGATCGAAGGTTGCATTGTGTCAGATTTCTCGTCAAATGTGGCAGAATGTTCCAGTGCCCCTTATTAGGCCTGATTGTTATGGCGTGTTTGGGGAAACACCTTATTTGAATGTGTCAAATGTTTCAGTGCCAGACACTGTGGCGCAGTCACGCAAGTCTGAGGTGAGGACCAAAGGAGATGGGTGGTATGGTGACCACTGGAGATGGTCAACCTAAAGCAAAAGGGTGCTAGTCCTCCCCAGCTCTGCGAGTTGGAGGCCCAGTGGACTTGTCTTGTGGTTGAGGAAGCACTGATTGTGGAGGGAGCCAGGGTGCTGAAATGGACAGGTGGCCCTATTCAGAGGCCTAAAGTGTGATGGAGCCAGACAGCAAAATTGGCAAACAACATACAGCTGTCGTCAGATGCACCGGCTGCTGGCATGCTGGGAAACATTATGTGTTGAGTTGGAACTGTGGGCATACAGGTACATACCACCGGAACCTACAAGTAGCCTAAACAAGGAGCATGGAATGCCACAGCTAGCTATGATCATAGACAGAATACATCATCCATGGCAAAACCAAGCTTTCCAAGTTCTTGTGTTCCACTTCTTCAGAATGTTATGTACTGTACATTGATTTCACGGAACTGAAGCGCCTGATGGACCTGTGTGAAGCTTTTGAGTAATTTAAAAATACATTTTCAGTACAAACGAAGCATTTCAGCAGGGTTTTGGCAGGTCCGATAGAGACTAGTTTGGAGAATTTGGATGTGGAGGGAGGGCTGCATGATGTCACACTTTTAAAGCACAAACAAAAATATTTGCAGCACAAACAAACGGCAGTGTTATTTCAGCATTTTGGGTTTGAGGGGGGGTACAGCTTCACACAGCTGCCTGATGGACTTAATCAAGCAAGACTCCAAGCAAGATATATGCTCTGACTCCTCAAAAGTGTCAGCACCAAGTTGGGCATTCCCTCACAGGACCCACCTGAGCAACCATTTGAGGATGTTCAGCTTGTTGAGGTCTATGGCGTTCCGCAAAGCTCAGTACTGGGTCCCTTGCTGTTCTCTCTTATATGATACCTCTGGGTGCAATCATTAGGAAAAATGGCATTGCATTTCACTCATATGCAGATGATACACAGCTATATCTCTCTATGAAGCCTAGGAACTGCATACCGACAACCACACTCAATGCCTGTGTTGAAGACAGAAGAAAATTCTTATGCTTGAACTCAGATAAAACTGAAGTTATGATGTTTACCTCTAAACAACTGAAAAACACCTCACTTTACCATCATAACTTACTTAGCAGTCTTACACTCAGCTCACAAGTGAAAAATCTGGGGGTAACTATTAATCAAGATCTCTCTCTGAATAGTCATGTAAAGCACATCTCTAAAACATCCATTTTTCACCTTAGAAACATTGCTAAGGTTAGAAAGTTCCTGTCCTTTGAGGATGCTGGAAAGTTAAATTAATACATGCATTTGTTACCTCCAGACTCAACTACTGCAATGCTCTGTTCTCTGGGTGCAGTAATACCTGCATTAAAAACCAACTAATTCAAAATGCAGCAGCTAGAACATTCACTAGAACTAAAAAATATGAATATATCTCACACATTCTTGCATCTCTACACTGGCTTCCTGGAAAAAGCCGAATTGACTTCAAAATCCTTCTCATGATGTATAATTCACTTAATGGCTTAGCTCCTGCATCTCCTACATATCTCCTGTATATTACAGATCTACTTATTCCATACCGTCCTGGAAGACCTCTGAGATCTCAAAATACTTGTCTTCTTGAAAAAGCGACTCTTTCACATTTCCTATAGTTAGGGATGGTACATGGCATATCACCATGGGCTTTTTTGGGGGGTTTCAAGGGCTGCCTCTGCTGTTTACCCCTGCTTGGGACAAGGTGGCCACTGACCACCCCCACTGGGCTGGTGAGCTGCAATACACCATACCTTAGTTATGCTGCGATAGCCTAGTGCTGCCACTTACTGCACACTTGCCATCCTGTACAACCCTCTTTGCCGGTCTCACTGATGACCTCTACCTAAGTGGCGACATCCACCCAATGAACTCTAATGCCACCCCAACAATTGACTCCATCCCCTGACTCTTCTACCCTATTGACTGTCCCACAAACTATTTACTGTAAATTTATTTATTTATTTTTCTACCATCTAGTAACTCTCAGACAACATTCTGTTTTCTGAGAGAGGCTGTGTGTGTGTGTGTGTGTGTGTGTGTGTGTGTGTGTGTGTGTCTGTGTTTCATCCTGGAGGTGGGTGCATCTGCGCTGTTGTTTTATTTCTCTGTCACAATGGCAGCAGTGGTGGCAGCAGCAGCCACGATGTTAGAGTCTGTGCCAGAAGAGTGTGTGACGTTGGTGTTAACCCCTGCCGTGTCCCAACACACACCTACAGTAGAGTTCACTGCACCTGTGTGTGTGTGTGTGTGTGAGAGAGAGAGAGAGAGACAGAGAGAGAGAGAGAGAGTTATGGACCATGGGACCAAGTTTGGGCTCATATGATAAACATGCATATGGACAAATAAAGCAACCTCTTTTGGTTTTATTGTGCATTGAAGGTTGGTGGGGAATAGCCATAGGGATTGATAAATAACCCCAAACAATAATGTTCCAAGTTAACAGTACATCCTTGCATGCTCATCACTGTCTCCTAGTTGAAGATATTGAATTTTCCCATGGCAAGGAGTTTTAAAAGTGTGTTTTATGCAAACATAAAACCACCCATGCCCACCTCCCTGACATGGGAAAAAGTTCAGGCTCATGATTTTTTTCTCACTATCATCCCTGGGGGTAAGGCACACTAACATTGTTCAGTTGACTGCCTGCTCTCAGCGGTACCCAGTGCACTTTGACTGTGGCCCACTGGTTCAAAGCCCTAACCAGTAGGCCACCCATTGAGAATAGACATTCATCATCATCTCTTTAGAATTGCTGAAGGAAAACATTAGGGTGGTTTAGACTTTTTCACAACACTGCAAATATAATAGTTATACTCAGAATTATGTTGATGCTACAATTACATTAAATTATATTACAATTCTTCTCCTCATGCATTGCACTTTATTTTTCTTGCAGAACACATGGCATCAGTGACACCCATTGACACCCTGTCTCTGAAGTGTAGTAGCCTTACTTTTAATTACCATATAATAAAACTTTCACTTTCAGTTAGACGTCATAGGTATTTTTATTTGAATATCTTCTGCAATAGGCTAGTAAGGCATCAAGGGAGAACAAATAAGTGTGAGTGCATGTGTCCTACTCTGGAGTGTCTTACTAACGCCAACAGAGCAAGTCATGTCTCCAGTGGTGTGTGGGGAATGGCATTTGGCCAGAGCTCAACTGTAACATATACTGTAAATAATTATCTTCCTCCCAGGTAATCTTGTTTGCAAATGTACAAAATCTTGTTACTGACTTATGGACATATGTGTAAGAGCTGGCCTTTATACTGTACCTTTGCTGATTGTGGTGTAATTGTTAATTGTTATTACCTTTTCACTGTATTTTTCACTGTATTTCACAATATAATAACAATGGCTTGTTTAAACAACGAGAGGTGAAACTATGTTGAAATATTACACTAAACTGGTTAGTGAAGGACAGTGATTTGATACCCCTCAGCTGAGACCAATATCTATCTCTTTCAGTTTTCCTCTGCTGCCATGTTACGCCTTATTCTCTCATTCTTACAAGACGAACAAACTGAGTATTAGGTGATGAGATGGACTACAGGCAAGGCAACAACTCCCACAAGGTCTTCTACCTCACAGGGTTCACCAACCTCGGGGAGAACCGACGTCTGCTTTTCATTCCCTTCTTTCTTATTTTGCTTTACATGATGACTGCAAATGCCATTGTCACTTTTGTCATTGCCTCTCAGAGAAAGCTGTATCAACCCATGTATCTCTTAATAGGTTCACTCACACTGTTAAATTTCTTTTATCCTCTGTTCTTTGTACCAAGGATGATCATTTCTTTTTTGTCTGGCAGAAATGAGATCACCAAAGGGGAATGTCTCTTTCAGGTGTTTCTGATTCACTTTGGTGGTAGCTTTCAGGGTAGTATCTTGCTCCAGATGGCAGTTGATCGTTTTTTTGCCATTTGCTGGCCCTTACACTATCACAACATTGTCAACCTGCGAAATTCCATTATATTTTCTGTTTTCCTTGCTTTTCGTAACACTGTGACTATGGTCGTTATGGTGGGCTTGTTCATCCCCCTCTCTTTCTGCCATACAGACGTTATCTATCACTGTCTTTGTGTGGAGACTTCTATCATTACACTGGCTTGTGGAAATGTGGCACCCAATTACGTGGCCGACGCAGCAGTTTTCACTCTCACCACTAGTGACTGCATTCTCATCTCTGCAACCTATGTTGTTATTTTCATAGTCATCTTTCGGACTCCTTCAGGGGAGTCTCGTCAAAAGGCCATCCACACCTGTGGCACACATTTAATAGTGATTTATGTTGCCTACATGAGTGTTGTGTGTGCATTTGTTGGGCACAGGGTGAGCACGCTCCCAGCTGATATAAGGGTACTAATGTCCTTAATATATCTGTTGACCCCATGTTCGTTTAGTCCAGTCATCTATGGAATAAGGACCAAGGAGATTAAGGTGCATGTGATTAAACTGTTGAAGTTAAATAAAGTAGGCTCTCAGAAGACTCAAAGATCACTACCGAGCTAGGGTTTGTTTTTACAAAATGTCTTTTTAGTATCATTACTTAGTAAGGTAGTGATCAGACGTTACATTGCTGTCCATATGTTGCTATTGTAGCTGTGAAATGTTTTGTTTATTATTTTCTTTAATTTTCTGTTTCAAGATGTCAATATGTGCTGGGTGTATCTTTTACATTGAAATAATTACCCTATATAAAAAGCATTTATGTCATCGTGTGGTTAATTTAAATTAATTAAAGTTAAGCCCTACTAAAACATTTCATTTAGACATTTAGACAAGATTGCAAATTATCTTGATTTTTTTTTTTTTTTTTTTTTTTTGGAGTCTCAAGTAGCTGGCGGAATTAACGCTTCAACTCAAGTGATTTATCAAAAAACAAAAAAAACACACACACACAATCTCAGATTAACCATGATTGATTTGGTTCCACTTGCATGAACTGCCTTATGATTCTCTTTTGTGTTGACATGTGGATCTTGTTTTTGGGGAATCAGTAGGAGTAGGGGATAGGTGGGAATTGTCTCATTTCAGAAGAACAAAGCCAGCTAATTAGCACCCGGGACTTACCAGGGTAAAATAAAGATGCAATCTCCCCTAGCATCCAAATTCTTACTGGGGAAATGAGTTGCAATTAAAAGTGATCCATCTTTGTGATTAATCTGATGTTTTAATCTTTTGACAGTACTAGTCTTAAGTGTTTTTTTCTGAGGTTTATAATCTTTCCACATCTTTTTAATTCTGAGCTCTTGCACTTCATTTACATGCCCATCACATGTCATTTTATACTTGATACATTTTTTGAAAATGTGTGCTTTTTTATACATTAAGCAGTCATGACAACACACCCTTGCTCATTGGTATTGGACTGATTTTTTAAAATAAGTAAACATAGGCCTACATGAACATAAATGTGGGAAAGGTCACTCTGCTGTTTCCACCCTGCTGTTTGGCCTGATGAAGATCCCATTGGATTGAAACATTGCCTTTTTAAGTATATAAATTCCCTTGGAGAATATACAGTGTGCAGACCACTTCTTAAAAAACACTCTGCTAATTTCTACCATTCAAAACAACTTAAGTCGTACGAATTACATCACCTAGACGTCCATTTGCAAATGTTGTTGCTGATACTCGCAAACAAACATCCCAAAACACACAAATGGCACACAAACACAGGTAATTGGGTCTCTTGGCTGTGGTGATCCACAGTACACTCTGGTCTAGTTTCCCCCTAGAGTTTACTGTAAATTAATTTGTTTGCGACTGTCCAAATAATCCATAATAGCAAAATAGTGTCCATTTGTGGCAACCCAAGTCAAAGTCAAAGTGAGTTTTAATGCTAGACCATTAGGTTCTCAAAGTGCGGCCCGTGGACACATATCTGGCGGCCCACCATGATAATGATAATGACAATGACATCTGATTATGTCTTGTTACTAGAGTATGATAGATATATGAGAGAGGTAGTGGGACTGAGGGGAGAGGTTTTTGGGGTACACACAGGGTATAAAATTAGCACCCGCCACCGGCCAAATGCGGGTAAAAATTTGGTTTGGCTAATAACAAAAACCAAGCTACCTGCCATTGGCAGACAACTGAAATATGACTGCTTCATATAGGCCTTTGACTTTCGTCATTCATGTGAAATAGGTGCCATAGTAGTTGAGTTTAGATAACCATCTGCTACAAAAAAAAAAACATTTTGAACTTGTTTGTATTATGGCTTTTGTTACAGAGACACCTGAGAGAAAAGTAAAGTTGTTCTAAAAAGCACCCTATATTTTTTTTCAGTGGCCAGTAAAAATATGTTTTGGCCGGTAAATGATCAGGCCTTACCTGCCATTGGCAGGTGGGTCAAATTTTATACCCTGGGTACACATAAATAAAGTAACTAAGTGAGAGTTGCTATAGAGATCTGATGAGAAAAGCAAATAAATTTGTTCTGCCTGCACGTCTAGTAGCAAGCCATAGGGAATTTGATTGGATGATGCCTTTGGCGACATCTAATCACAGCGCTCTATGTGCTTAGGGCGGGCTTTGCCGAACACAACTGTCTTTTGAATTGGTGTTTACATCTTATTCGTTCCTCCGATTGGCCATAGGCTGTCCTGTTGCGTCCAGAAGTAGTTTGAAAGATAACAGCCTTCAGCCCACGATTGAGTTCGGTCTATCTCTCGATGCCAGACTATACTGATATTGATGAAAAAACCGGGGTCAGCTCTATGTTCCCACAGCTCTTTGTTCCCACAGCCCTATGTTCCCACAACCCTATGTTCCCACATTTGTTAGGAATTTTTATTTTTGACAGAATTTTTGGAAATTAGGCCCTATGTTCCCACAGCCCTATGTTCCCACAACCCTATGTTACCACATTTCTTAGGAGATTTGGGAAATTGGGCCCTATGTTCCCACAGCCCCGCATGCTCTCACATTACAAAGATTTTTTAAAAAATTAGACCCTATTTTCCCACAGCAATATGCTCCGATAAGGGCATGTTTACACCAACACAGGTAATATTTATCCAGTTAGCCCTTCCGTTCACATTACAATGGAGGATTCTGTAACTTGTTCCAAAAATGATTGCTGAGGTCGATTTCAAAAAGGATCGCTGAGGTGGATGAATATAAAATCGTTGTGGAATGTGGATGCAAAACTAAACCCCACTACCTGGAAGGCACAATTGGGGGCAAATAATATCAAAGATCAAATCTTGCTTGAACTTACATAGGGGGTCTACCAGGCAGGGGTAGAAATGTGGGACTATAGTACCTGAATTTGAAGAAAGAAAGAAAAAAAATTCTTAGAAATGTGAGAATATAGGGCTGTGGGAACATAGAGTTGTGGGAACAGACACGCTCCCAAAAAACCAAGAGGTTGCAGTGCTTATAAACTCTTTTGAGGAACCTAATGTTTAACTTCATGTGTTGTCTGGATAAGTCTGTAAATTGTATTATAATGATTCTCACAAGCCCCACAGGCCTGATAGTGTTCAGGCACGGTGCCTGAATTCAGGCGTAGGCTACCAGCATGACTGAAAAAAAAAAAAAAAAATCCTAGAAAGAGGTGGGATTAAAGTAGGAAGTAAAACTTCAACGTTTCTTCTCATTGTCCCCTTCAATAAATTGCCTGAAACTCATAGGGATTGATAAATCACATGTTCAATGTGCATCCTTGTGTTCCCATCACTGCTTCCTAGCAGAATATATGGAATTTGTCCAGAACAAAGTAGTGTTTAAAAGTGTGTGTGTCGCAAGCATAACATCCCCCTGCCCATGCCCACCTTGCTACAGTAGGATGGACAAAAAAAGTTCAGGCTCAGGATTTTTTTTCGCGCTATCAGCCCTGAGCCCCAGATGCAGCTCTGTCCGATATCAATCATATAGCATTGGTATGGCTGCCTTTTAAGACTGTCATGACGGATAGTGTGTTTGTATATGCTCATGCATTACTGATTGGGTAACACTTTGCGGTAAGGGTACATGAATTATCATGAATTCATGCATGATTTCATTCATGATTCATTCGTGATTCATGCATTACTTCATCTCTGAATATCTAATGACTCATCAGGTATTAGCATGAATTCAATGTTTATCATTAATGACCTCCTGCTGAAATAGCAGATGATCTTAAGCATTAATTACTCTGGGTACATCATCATGAGTCATGACTAATTACACATGATCATGATGTTTTTGTTCAAAAGAATTTGATATAATTTGATATAATAAAAGTACTTATTTAGCCTACTTTGGCCTAGTCATACGCCATACGTCAACTAAATTTTACCAATTTAACCATGTCAACACTTTAGTTGAGGGGGCACAAACATGATGAATTCATCATGATCATGCTAATAATCATGACTCATGCTAATTAATCATGACTCATGATGATGTACCCAGAGTAACTAACACTTAAGATCATGTGCTATTTCAGCAGGAGGTCATTAATGACAAACAATGAATTCATGTTAATTCCTGATAACTCATTAGACTTTCAGAGATGAAGTAATGCATGAATGATGAATTTATCATGAATGATTTCATGCATGAATTCATGATAATTCATGTACCCTTACCGCAAAGTGTTACCACTGATTGTTTTTTTTCTTTCTTTCTTCTTATTTTTTCTGTCCATTTAATACTGTATGTTGTATGTGTCTCTATTGGGCCTAGAGCCTGTAATAAAGTTTAATAATATACATTTCAATGGCCTGCCAGGCTAGTTATTCTGTGTAAACCATGGTCAATCTATGTATCAGGCTACCAACTGTACGAATACTTCACTAGGCCCCCGGCAGGTGGGTTGAGCCCATGAGGCGTGGATCTGCCCTAAGGTTTCTTCCTAAAAATGAATTATTAGTAAGCAAAGGGAGATATACCGTTGTAATGCAAAAGTGTTTCTAGACATTACTTATTATGACCACAAGGTGGCACTCTATGTCCATGTCAAGTACCATGTGGACAATTACTTCTCTCCTGAACTAGTGCCTGTTACTGTACAGTCAGACTAGCTACAAATCCAAGCGACTGAGGTCGCTGAGCTCTCCCTGAGGAGGCATGATTCAGGGCTGTGATTCGTTGGTAGCATGTTGCTAACTTAGGTACTTGGTAGAAAATCGTTAGCCTGGGCGAAAGCGACTGTTGACTATGTCATACAGTCTGGCCCAACGCAATTGAAATAGGTTTCCATTTGGATATGACGTATTCCCTTGCCTGGCTCTCACGGCTACAACTTTCGCTTTCAGTATTAACAGTATTATCGCAAGTTCTGATCTATTTTGACATCGTAGTGGCAATAAATCCTCAAGATCATGGATGCTAATGTCATGTACCAATTTTGTGAATGTAATTCGAAAGTGGGGGAGAGAATAACAAACGCGTTCCTATCCTGTAGGACTACAACATTTTGAGACATCGCTCTAAACTGTGTGCTCATTGGCTAAACCGTAGAGTAACCGAGGGAAAGGTGGGAAGGGGGGTTTATTCCAGACTACGTGCGGAGATAGAATGTTTAACTGAGGTACGTAGGATGGCATCGCCAGGCTAGAAAATCGTACATCAACCCATAGGTATTTTCTATGTATAAAAACAATATTTTCCGATGTCGTTAGTAACACTGATACCTCGATTTCCAAAATATAAAGTCTCAAACATTTTAGTTTGTAGCTAAATTTAAGATCGTTGTCGTTAGCGCCACCATCTTGGAAGCGGGAGTGCGTTTCGTTCAGAGTACCTCGGCTTCACTCGCATTGGCTGTCACCGAGTCGCATCGCTCCTCATTTGCATAAAATAGACTTGAAGTCTATTCTGGGCCTGCCCACCGGAAGACTTGTCGCTGGTCGCTTGCTCTCATTGACAATGAATAGAAACCGGTCACGGAGCCCAAGTCGCAAGTCTATGGTGTTAATTTTGTCTCTAAAAATATTTGTAAATGCACAGAGGCTTATCTACAAATAGGTAATGGCTTGCAAATGTGTTCAGATATCCACAAATGCAAATTTCATATTTGTAACTTGTAAGTTTGTCTTCACAAATAATGTTGTATTTGCAAATATGAAAAAATGTTATGGAATGATTGTGGTATGTGCCTATCATACTTGAGTGTAGTGACAAAGTATATCGAAAGGGAAAAAAGTTTGTTCATGTTTGGCGAGCATAATGGTAGTAGGCTACATAATTCGACTAGCATGGTAGGTCCTAGCTGGGAAAAGCACAAATACGGTTAGCCACATGCTACTTCACTGCTCCACCCTCTCCTGCCGCCTGCACTCACCCAGTCCTCTATATAATTCTGTGTTGGAGACGACATCGCGTCTGGGAAACTAGCAGTTGGTGACATTGACTAGCAAGTTGAGTGACCAAAATCTCTCCTGCCGCCTGCGCTCACCTGTCCTCCATTGCTGCGGCCACCACTGCTCCACCCTCTCCCTCTCACCTGGCCTCCATTGCTGCGGCCACCACTGCTCCAACCTCTCCTGCTGCCTGCTCTCACCTGGCCACTGCTCCACCCTCTCCTGATGCCTCCTTCCTTGTGCCCTCCAGTGCACCATCACGGCTGAGGAGGAGGAAAAAAGACACAGTCATGTGTCCACACTGTGGTGTCATTATAAATCGCAGAAATGTGAGACTGCACATAATAAGAAAACATACACCAAATTGACATCACAGCACAAAATCATTTGAAATGTCAGTAGACTACAGCAATGGAGTCTTTGCTGAGGTGAAGTGTTTTTCAGGCCCCATCACACCAATACATGTCATGAAAAGGACTTGGGGGAAGGAACAGCAAAGTAAGTGTGAGCTGGATGTCTGCAAAACCAATTACGAATTTGCGGAAAGGTCACATTGCAGACCTTTTGAATGCCACCACATTCAATCCCTGACTTACTGTCCTCCTGCCAAACAAAAAAAACCCTCCCTCAAACGAGACATCCTGCAGCAAATGGTCAACGACAAGTGGTTCGGAGAGGACAAGATGGAGAGGTGCCTGAAACACTAGAAGAAGGCTTCAGATGCAGGAATACCTCTGTCCTGTAATCTGTCCATCTGCAGCCCCTCAACGGAAAGGTTCATTTCCGTTCATGAGCCAACAGTGTCCTACTTCAGTAGGTTTGGCCGTGTCATGGTCACCTATGACACGAAGCAAATCTCCTGGCACTGCCTTTGTGCAAGACCACGGCAATCGTGCTTGCATAAATACTTTGCCAAGTGACACCTGTTTGAGGTTGAGCGGGAACTTTTCCATAAAACAAGAAGTGTGGGTGAAGAACATAAGTGCCATTTTCCGAGAAGGGTCCAGCTGCAGTATTGACGGTTCCGCCTTAATGCCAGAACGCCCATGGGCGTTCCAAGAATTTGCAGATTGGCCAATCGTGAAGAATTTCGCAAGGGACACTGGGTATGATGTCATTCTCAAATCCATTTCTGAAAGCTATGGCGCATACCGCTCTAACTCGTGGTCAGCAATGGTGACATCTTGC
>JAODXP020009573.1:0-15519 GCA_027497455.2 Sardinella longiceps | reverse complement strand
TTGATCTTAACTGACTTAGAAGTCCTCTGGACTACCCCTAAGCCGCCCCAGACTTAGGTGCCACTTTTAGCGCTAAATTGTTTTGTAAATTACTCTTATCCCAAACAGTTAACTCATTGACTGCCAATGACGTCTTTAGACGTCAACTGAAATACTACCGTTCACTGCCAATGACGTCTTTAGACGTCAACTGTGTTTTTTAATGGGGCGGGCTGCAGAAAGACCTAGGGAACCTTGTCTGTAAATATCAGAATTCTCCGTCGAAAATTGTTGTTCCAAATTGATCCTGAGGGTGGCAGTGTGTCACTTTGGATGTGAGATCAGCAGAGATTCATAGGTATAGCCAAGGGAGAAGTAGAGAAAGCTAATGACATGGCTAAATATGCCGCTAGCAAAGTGCAGACGTAAATCGGAGACGTTTAGGCAGTTCACACTCGATCAGAGTATGTGTCACTGCCATAGTAGTTCGAGTAGTGTTCCGATCGTGGGAGATGAAGGAGATCAACCTTGGGCAAACGGAAATAGCAGTTGTGACTTGTTTCAGTGCCCAGCTAGCTCACAGTTCCGGGTCAGGTAAGAATTTGCGAGCCGGATGTTGATCACTCAGTTATCGCTGTCACAGCCTGTAAATAGCATATATTTACCTTGTTACAACAATGCCTATTTTATTACCAAAAGCCCCCTGTTACTGTTGTTTTTGTGGTCTTATCAAAGGAAGACATTCTCCCGATGTTTGACGTGCTAATAGACCGAAAAAAACGCGCATCCAAGACACTAACGTTGTCAAACAAAACGCTAATTTTCTCCCTTTTTTGATAACAAACGGGAATGTTTGGAGAAAGTAGCTTATGTTCGCCTGCTGATTTCTAAGCAATGGAAAGGGGTAGAAACGAAATTTTTTTTTTTCTGGTGAAAGAAGAGAGTCTGTTCTTTCTTGTGGTAGTTTCATTGTTTATGTAGTCGTAACACATAATATTCTGTGGCTCTTTAAAAAACAGTCAAAATCCCCCAAAACCTCTGGCAGTATGGAACGCTCTATTCTGAAAACGGCTGGCAGTCAATGAGTTAAGAGTCCTAAAGTTATGACTGCCGCACCCATTTTTTTTAAGGAGTTTCTGCTAAATTTGCTTGTTAGGAGCTACTTTTATCCCTATGATTCTTTGAAAATTCACCTTTTTCACCTGGCCGCCATGTTCCGAACGAAAACGAGGATCGGGTGGTAAACTAGAGGAAGTGCAGACGAAACGTTAATGTAATTCAATTCAATTTTATTTGTAGAGCGCTCAAATACAGTGCATTGTCTCACGGCACTTTACAGGCAGTACAGGAAGCATCCATGAGAAACAGGGGTAAGAAAAAACACCCTTCGCTTTATAAATATAATAATTAATAATTTCTCACAGATGCCGGACAGAAAAACTACTGCTGGTCCCCTCTCTTACTGTTGGCCAGGTGGAAAGTTGGGCAGATGAGGGGCATCCCATCCCCAGAAGCTACTTCTGAGGAAGTTTTACCACCCAAGCCTCGTTCTAGTGCCTCATAGTGACGTAGGTGAAAAAGGTGAATAGAGCCCCAGAAGTTACATTTATCTGTTAATTCATTTTAATGGGCTCAATAGGTCCCATCGTTAAACCAGAGGTGGGCGTGACTTCGGTGACATCTGTTTAAAGTGTGAGGACCATAAGGAACCCATGGATGGAGAGTGACATCTGTTTAAAGTGGGAGGACCATAAGAAAAGAGCTGAAACGGCAAGGCAGCTCTACAGGTCAGATGCAGAAGCAGGGGAACAGGAAAGCCATCAAATCCGAAGTGTTAATCTTCAAAAAGTTATAATGCTGCCCTGTATGCCTGGCGTAAAGACTGCTGCCTTCACGCGACGCATTACAGCATTCCATGAAACTTTTGCCACCATTGGAAAGAAGTCAAACAACAACAAGAAGCAGCCTGTCTGTAATATGGCATGAGGGCATTGCAGGGCGGTCAGCAACAGAAGTTGCATTGGCATAAACATAAGGGATGTAAGGCACATGACTGTCTTACTGGGTAGACAATTGTACTACACAAAACAAGAACTGGGTCCTCCTCACAACATTGTTAAAGATAGTCAATGAACCACACAGCACACAACCACACTTAAATACTTCGAACCTGGACACACGTTTATGAGAGCTGATTCTTTTCATCATGGAGTGGAGAAATCCATGGAAAGACGGCCTGGAGGTGTAGTCCTGGATTTCCAATCCAATCTTCCAACTCAGGAAAAGTGAATGTGTTTGCGCTACAAAGTCCAAGACATACTGGCATGGAAAGATGGCCACTCGGCTGTGAAAGTGAAAAGACAAAAAAGCCAAGGCTGGCATGAATGGCGGTGATTCAGCTGAGGAGGGGCTCCAAGAGCATGTTCATCAACTTGTCACATGATGATGATGAATTTACCTACTGTGACTTCCTAATGAAGGTAAGAAAGAGAGAGAGAGTTGATTTAAATGTCTCTTAAAGAGCTATAGAATCAGCAATGATGGAAACATTTTGGTCATTTGTAGGTGACCCTGGAACACCCAAATCAATTGAGACCAGGTGACAAGGGAGTTGACAAGGACAAGAAAGTGGACATCGTTACAAAGCTCTGCCCCTTGATGCCCCTCAACCGTCGCTGTTTTTGGGAGAATTTAGTTGTGTAGGAGAGAAAATCACAAATTAAACTTACATCCATAAGTATACACCCTCACTCTAAAAGATTTGCAGACACACACATGTACTCACAAACTTTCAGTACTCTCTCTCTCTCTCTCTCACGCGCACACACACACTGACTCTCTCTCACACACACACTTTCAGAAATCATTTCCTCCTCCTTTCAATCACTTAATAGGTTTTAGGCAGTGGGCCGAGACCGTCTATCTTGCTTAGTTCTCGAGTTGATAGTTACCCTGCACGTGACAAGCCCATTTTTAATAGGAATTGTATAAAACGTTTAGATAAACATTGCCGGTTGTTTCCAACACAAAAAATTGCACATTTAGGAGTGTTTTGAGATTAAATTAACGAAAATTATTACCAACTTGTTCCAGGGTGTGGTCCAATGAAAACGCTAGTTGAGCTGGATTCACCAATAGAGATGTAGCGGCTGACGTCATTAAGATTTACTATCGATGCTTTCCTAAACTGAATCACATTAGAAAACAA
The DNA here is from genome assembly GCA_027497455.2 of Sardinella longiceps. Classification (NCBI taxonomy): domain Eukaryota; kingdom Metazoa; phylum Chordata; class Actinopteri; order Clupeiformes; family Clupeidae; genus Sardinella; species Sardinella longiceps. The sequence goes on along the minus strand of JAODXP020009573.1, from coordinate 12,332 downwards.
TTTGTAAAACAAAGACCCGGTTATCTTAATTCCTATTTTCACCAGGCTAAATTTCATTGGCTGAACCACAGATCATAACCCGAGAACTTTTAATAAATGGGCTCTGTCATAACCCTTTTGCTAGAACATGCTAGTTAGCAAGTAATGATACTGCTCAGTCAAAGTAGCTCACCTGTCCTGAGTATCTAAAACTGTCAAACAATAAGGATTATTTTCAAATGCTGCACGTTGGATTTTATGTAAGAACATAAGTGAAGGTAATGAAGGGATAACGGAGAAGCTAAAGGTAAGAGTTTTAGTCAGTGCTGACAGAAAGTTAACTTATTTAAGTTAGCCATTGGTGAACTGCACAATCAACCGGTGGAATTACAGGCTCACAGATATGCAACGTAAACTTGTTAGCTTTGGAATTTATTATGGCACCTTGTTAACTTGCAAAGGTATAGCTTTATATAATATAACATTTGTAAATGAAACTCGTCTAAAATGTTTTGTTACGTTTCTGCTCGCTCCTGCAACTCTGCTATGATCAGATCTCTTCACATTAGCATGGTTGTGGTGGTTGTGGAAGATCAGTTATTGTCGAGGAATCGGACTTTGCATTTGTTTGCATCATGTTTCTCGTCGGCTTTGAGTTCTGAAGTTTTGGCATGTCATGCTAGCCTAGAACTCTAGACATACCCCTAGCGGTAGCAAATTTGAATTTGCACAGCGGATACGTTTAGAGGCCACTAATAGAAACCCATTGTATCCTTCCTCTGGCGGCGGATAACCAATCACAGCGCGGTATGTTACAGGAAACCGTAAGGTGGGCTTTGTACGATGACGAGAGCCCTGCTCAAACCAGAGCAGAATCATCTTTGGCTTAATTAGTTTTGGACAAATTGCACTTGTCATTTTCTTTGAAAGTGAAACAAGAAAGTGCACTGAAGTTTTTCGTTCTGAAAAAGATGTCTTTGCCGTGTTACCGACGGGCTACGGGAAAAGTTTGATATACCAGCTGGTACCACTGGCCGGAACGCTAGCCTATTAAGTGGAGAGGCAGTTTGAGAGGCAGTTTGAAAGACAACGCAATCACCCGCCCCTCCATTGAGGTACAGTCTATCAGTGGTCTTCAGACTATATTCTTATGATAAAGTCTGGCGTGTCAGGCTAATGTCATGCAGCCCCCTGAGGAGAGAACTGCTGCTGTGGTGTTGGTGCTATCAACCTCTTATCTGTGCTGAGATTGGTTACATTTATGATTCACACGTTGATATTAGACTTTTCTCTGCTCTTATGTTAGGTATAGACCATTTGCATTTTTGTGAAGTTATGGGATTTAGCCTCATTTGCAGGCGATTGCTGTGTTTTGGTTCGGTGGAAGGCTGCACGAAGCAGGGTGCTTGCATGTGTGGACATAACAGAAGCTAAAACCAGTTGAACTCTATACATTTGATCAGGTTTACTTCTTGTTATGTTAGTGGAATGTCATGAATTTCAGCTGTGTGAAGCTGTCCCCCCCTCAAACCCAAAATGCTGAAATAACACTGCAGATCGTTTGTGCTGCAAATATTTTTGTTTGTGCTATTAACACTTTTGAGTAATTTAAAAATACATTTTCGGACATGTGACGTCACGCAGCCCCCTCCACGTCCAAATCACTCCAAACCACTCCAAACAGTCTCTATCGGGACATGCCTGAGGCTGCCCACCCTCCTCAAACCCAAAATGCTGAAAAAACACTGTTCGTTTGTATTGAAAATGTGTTTCTAAATTACTCAAAAGATTTAATAGCACAAACAAAAATATTTACAACACAAACTAGCACAAACGAACTGCAGTGTTATTTCAGCATTTTGGGTTTGGGTTTGGGTTTGGGGGGGGGGGGCAGCTTCACACAGGTATGAATTTTTAAGCCCACGTATTTTGTGTGCACTTTGCATTGCGCCATATGAAAATAAATAGCATAGGCTAGTGTAAAGTTACTGAGTGTCAGAATATTTGAGGTCCTTGCTACCTCAGCTGGATTAAAATGTACGCCAGGCACATTGTGGGGAAGGTTTTTTTTTTATCTTAAAAATAATTTTCATGATTTCTCGGACAAAGTACACGAGTAGCGTTGGCCATAGCCTGCGTCTAGTAGTACTGGAGTTCTGTCAGTATTTGTTTATATGTTGTCATGGAAATGCCTTTACTGTCAATAGAGATTGCCAAGATACGTCACCGAATGGTCAGAAACGTCATCAACTGCGCCATCTTGACCCGGAGATAGCGGTTAGTTAGGCTAGTCAGTTAGTTAAGTAAGTTAGTTAAGCTAGTTAGTTAAGTAAGTTAGTTAAGCTAGGTAAACAGTGAATAGTGGTGGTTAGCGAGTCAGTGGAGTAAACAATTTGCATTAGCAAATGTAGTAGGGTGAACCCCAGTGACGTGGTGGGTGAATCCCAGTGACGTTGCCCCGAGTAAAATGAGTTTGATTGCCACAGCTACAAATAGGTACCGCAGGGTAACGTTAAAACTGTTGTTGCTACCTTCGTCGTTGGTTTGGGATTGGTAGGAGAGCTGGAGCATGGCATTACGTACAAATACTGCAGTGTGTTTTGATATTCTAGACGTATATTTCCGCTACTTTTAGGGTGTTTTCACACTTGGTCCGTTTCAGCCTTCTAAACGAACCCAAATGATGACTCAGCATGTTTTCTGCCAGGTGTGAACACAAAACCGTACTCAGACCCCCCCAAAAACACCTCTGAATCGAACCGTAGTACGGTTCGCTAAAAATTAGCGGTACGGTTCGCTTAATCTGCTTGATGTGAACACAAAACGGTCCGGGTTCACTTTGCCTTTTTGCGTTGTATTTTATCCCTCTAGACTTGCCGTTGTCGCATTGCTTGCTCCTGTATTTATCTCGGGCAGAGAGGGAGTTTTCTCTACCTTCTCTGATCACGATGTAAACATACTGCAGACATGTCAAACATACAGACAAACGTCTGTTCTTCACAACCTGTTAAGAGTTTAACGAGTAGATACCTAGGATAACGTGACAGAATTGCTAATCGTCGCTTTCGTATGCAACTGTCATGCAATTAATAGCGCAGTATTTTGACAGAAAACTGCAGCACAATCGCCGTATGTATGATGTGCATAGGCTACAGCAAAAGTTTTGCTTGTGCTAGTTGTGTGCAGCGCTCGCATAACCGGGTGGGTGGTCCTAAAACTGTTGGAGTTGGTGTGATTGGTTTGTAGGCTCGTGTTGAGTGTCATGTTCAGATCAGATCCAGTCAGAATCCTGGAAAATTATTTTAGTGGAACGTGGATTTTTGTTACATCCATAACGTAACTTCAGTAGAATATTTTCAGATCAAATTGAATAGACTAGCCTATGTGAAATTTACAATTTTGCTATTGGCCTCCACTGTAGGCAACCTATAAAAATACCATGCTTGCAGCGCTTGTTCTGTCACATTCATCATCCTAAAAATGTTCAAAAGAACTGTTATTATGAATAAAAATGCATACCAGCCCCCATTGTCTTTATCATCATAATTATGAAAAAGGCAATGAATAGCCTGATCAAAATACATAGCCCAGTGCCACTACATCCCCCATAATCCAAAGCGCTCAAAAGAGGTCTGAGACCTCCAGAAGAACTATGTGTGAACAGAAAGAAAACTGAGGCCTCATTAGAGCTGAAGCAGACCAGAAAGAGGTCCAGTCCTCTTTGATAATGTGAACACAAACAGAACTGAGTTCTTTTTGTCTGGGTTCCCTTTAGTCCACTAGGACTGAGTTCGGTTCACTTAAAAGGGACCAAGTGTGAAAACACCCTTAGTGGCCCGATAGGCGAGGAACTTTATGGGGATGCCATAACGTCTCGCACTAGTTCAGACAGCACAAGGTAACAGCTTGGCTTCTAGCACTGAAGTGCCATGTTAAGCAGTTTTTTTTTTCTTTCTTTCTTCAAAGTCAGGTAATATAGTCCCACATTTTTATCCCTGCCTGGTAGACTCCCTATGTAAGTTCAAGCAAGATTCAATCTTTGGTATTATTTGCTCAATGGTGTTTTTTTGCCCCCAATGGCACCTTCCAGGCAGCACAGCCTAAAAGGCACTACCTTTACCCTATTCCTAACCCCCTCAACCCTCATCCTAACCCTAAACTGAGTGGAATAGTGCCAGAGGGCTCCGTTGTGGGCAAAAAATACCAGACTGTATTGAATGGTGCCTTCCAGGTAGTGGGGTTAAGGTTCTTTTATGCTGTGTGCCTAGATTCATATTCACAATGAAAACGATCGTCATCCACTCTCGTTTTCAGAACGTTTTGCATCCACATTCCACGACGATTTTCTATTCATCCACCTCAGCGATTATTTTTTAAATCGACCTCAGCAATCATTTTTGGAATCGTTTTCAGTTTCAGAATCCTCTATTCTAATGTGAATGGAAGGGCTAACTGGATAAATATTACCTGTGTTGGTGTGAACATGTCCTTATCAGAACATATTGCTGTGGGAAAATAAGGTACAAAATAAGCTACTTTTACTTGAGTATGATTTAAGCAAATTAAAGATAGGCCTACTTTTACTTGAGTATTAATTTTCTGCACTCTTTCCACCTCTGCTACCTGCCACCTACTATGTTCATGCCAATATATTTTGTCTGAAATGTTTGCATACAGCTCAATGTGTGTTTCTGTGTTTATATGGTCTTGGGTGAATCACTCCATGCGAACCGGCCAGAAGCCCCGCACCCTACAGCCATGGGCGATACTCACAGCTAGTGGGGAAGTGGACTGCGCTCACTACACTGCCACTTGCATGGCTGGTGTTGCAGAGAAGTGCTCTCATGTGTGAGCCCTCCTCTACAAGATCAATGCTGCTGTGCGCAAGCGGGGATTGGTGACGCCAACAGATGTCGGAGCATACTGGGTGATTCCCTCCAATGTCACCTCAGTGCAGGGAGTACCTGGCCATGCCATTGATTTCACCACAAGCTCAGCCCGGAAAAAGGCACTTGACAAAACCCTTAATGGAGACACCAGCACACCATTCAAGCCCCGCACACACTCAGGTCGCACACAACTACGTCTCAAAACATTAGATGAAATAGCACCCTACATAGCTGCGGTCCATGAGAACAGGGGCATACTGTGCTCTGTGATGAAGGAGTATGCACACCACTATGTTGACCCCGTGCAGCCATGTGTTCTGCCCAGGGGGTCAGGATTTGGCCGGTTAGCTTTACCAATTAGCATTGCACTTCCTCGTCACCATTTTCCAGATATGACATCATATCCGACTCCATTTGACATATGCTGATTGGTTAATGCTACACTTTCAGCTCATGCTAACGAGCTCCCTGTGCACATCAGGTGTGTGCCGCCAGAGCCGCCCTCATCTCCATTAGTAACATGGGCCCTCATTGGCCTAATGAAATGGAGTCGGAAGTGAGCTCCATGAAATGCCATCTTGACAACTGAAAATTTTGTTCAATTTTGGATGAATTCACTAGCCTAGCATTCTACATTGGAATGAATGGGAGGCGGGACTTGGTATGTTTCTCCAGGTTTATTAATACTTCCATGGTTCTGCCCAAGTCACTGCTGTGTCTTCGCAACCCCCAGATGGATGGTTGTGACTTGTCACTTTTGCGTCAACACTGCAAGGGCCTGCCACACCTATTGTCAGTGACCGACACAGAGGCAGGTGCGTTAGAGAAGAGCACACGGCAACAGTATAAGTCTGATCTCTGGCACAGGGCGTGGGCAGGAAGGATGACAGCCTCCAACATTCATGCCGTTGTCTCAACCTCTACCAGCAAGGTCAACCGTGATGAGGGTGTGTTATCCACAGAACTACCGACAGGCTGACCATGCTCCAGAGCCAATGAAGTGGGGAAGACAACAGGAGGACACCGCAAGGATATCCTACATCAGACACGCAGAGCCGCGCCACAGGGAGATGACGGTGGAACAGTGCTGTTTCGTCATCAACCCTTCATTCCCTGAACTGGGGGCGACACCTGATGCACTTGTCCCCTGTGCATGCTGTGGGAATGGATGTGTGGAGATCAAGTGCCCCTTCAAACATCGGGACAGTACCATTCTGCAGGCCGGCACAGACAAAGAGTTTTGCTTGAAGTGATGGACAACTTGAGATAAAGAAGACGCATCCATACTACAAGCAAGTCCAAACACAGGTGTTTGTGACCGGGTCCCAGTTCTGTGACTTTGTTGTGTGGACAAAGCAAAACCTTTCCATTGTGTGTGTGAAGCCTGGTGTGGAGCTATGGAACTGCACTCTTCTGCCAGCTGCACAACAGTTTTTCCACATGGTTGTATTACCTGAGCTTGTGGCCGGTCACTTCACACAGCATTCACCCCTTGTGCCTTTAGCGGGGCTGCAAACACCACACGCACAAACTACACCCAAATCAAAAAGAGAAAGGGCTCGAAAACAGCCCCCCTGCCCTCACCCCAAGCAAAAGGCTCAGCATCCTGTGTTGTGGTGCACTTGCAGACAGCCTGAAGACCTGGATGACATGGTGTCTTGTGACAATCCCAAGTGCCCCATTCAGTGGTTCCATTTAGGATGCGTTGGACACTGTACCTGGTTCAGAAGAGCCATGGCTTTGCGATACTTGCATGACTCTGGGTGCGCAAGCCTGAAAAATGGGTGAATGTGGTCTTAACTGCAGTCTTAAAGGGACACCAGGCAACGTTTTACTGTTAATTTACCAGCCTCGAAGTCACTTCAATGATTAAATGGTTCATTACGGGGTGACCGATGGCTCTCTCGTCAGACTCAAGCATATGTTTCGCGGTAATCCCGCTTGCAGTTTGGCAGAGTGTCGGGTCCACGAAATAGAAACTGAAAGTAGGTATAACTGAAATCGCATTTATTACCGGTTTGTCAGACAATGTAACACAAAAAAAATATCATCTCTGGTTTGTACTCTCTAAATTTACATCGATTGCTGAGAATGTGTAACGCAGTTGTATTTTTTCAAATATTTCGGCGACTGTAGGTGGAGCTCCGGAGATATAAAAACGTAGTCCTGCCTGGTGTCCCTTTAACTGTGTGTGATTTGTAATATTCCTGCTCCTTAGACTTGGGATACGCTCTGGGCGCACAAGCCTGAGAAATGGGTGAATGTGATCTTAACTGTGTACACTTCTTAACTAAAGAGGCAATCTTTCACAAATGCTTCCTCCTTTAAAAGTAGTTGTATTGTAATTCTGTTTGAGGAGTGACAGCTGTACTGTTTTTAGTAATAGGCTATTACAGGGGAATTATTACAGTAGTTATACACAATGAATAGTTGAATGTAACTAAAGAGCAATTTTGTTGCTTATTATGATTTGGAAGAGAAAAATTTATTAGTTTTCTTACTCCCAACCTGGCACAACACTGTTGATGGGTAACTGTTAATTTAATGTTATACATAAGTGTCAATATGTTCCTTCAGTTTTGATGCAGTCGGTGACAATATGCAATGTACTGTACATAGTGAGGTAAATTAAACAAGCTTCTCTCAGAGAAAGGAGGCGAAATTCAAACAAAGACTCTTGTATGTTTCATATATCCACATAGCAAAAATGGCATTACACAGAACAAGGAAACAACATTCAAAAGAAAACGAGTCTGTGTATTTCATGTATCCACATAGTCAACATGGCATTAAACAGAACATAAAAACACAAGACAAAACATAAAATATTTACAGTAATATACAGGTGTGTACAAATTTAATCACCCAGCTTGACAACAATGCCAGGACACGAGTTTGTCAAGGCACAGCACACAACAACAATCTTATCTAATAAGGATTTCTCCTCTCCTTCACAAGGTAGCACAAAGCCCAAAGGAATGGTGCCGTTTATTATAGTGTACTTTGCACGCACGCACCTGATTACACGCTCCACATGAATTCTGACATGCGCAATATTTCTTGTGTCTTCAACTTCTTTCGCTTCTAGTTGGCATTTGCCCCTGGTGAATGCAGGTGTCCTCAATGTAGCGCCCATAAGGCAACACTCTCTCTGATGTCAAATCCCCTGTCTGCCAACACCACGTCCCCAGGTGACAGCTTCAGGAGAAACCCACAGTTCTCTGTGATAAGCTTGTCACTGGAAACCCCCCCTCCAGACAGTATGGGAAGCATCCATGAGAAAGGGGCAAGGAAAAACTCCCTTCGCCTTATAAATAATTTGTTTTGTAGGAAGAAACCTTGGGCAGATCCACGCCTCATGGACTCAGCCTACCTGCTTGGGGCCTAATAAAGTATTCGTAAAGTCGATAGATTGACCATGGTTTACACAGAACAGCATGAGTACTGAATGTAGTCAGAGATAATATAGGCTACAAATAGTTTGTGTGACAGTCAAGGCCAAGGGATGGAGTCAGTAGTTGGAGTGGGATTAGAGTTCATTGGGTGTTGGTTGCCAATTAGGTGGTCATCAGGGGGCCATCAGGTCAGATCCATCACAGGCCTCAGAAGGAAAGGGGAGGATGGTTTGGAGAAAATGTGTAATAGATTTCTTGTTTGTTATGATCAGTGGTTAAAGTGTGATTTGGCAGGAGGGGGGACCAAAAAAGAAAGGGGGGACCTCCTGCCAAAAAGAAAAATGTACAGAAAGAAGTACACACACACACACACACACACACACACACACACACACACACCACACACACACACACACTTTAACCCCAGTTTATGTCAACAGAGAATTAAGTTTCATGGTGATATCTATTAATGTAAAATTGTATCCTATTCTACTCTGTTGGGCACAACTTTCATGGAAAATATTCCACTGCATCTACTGCGGTAGTCTTTTAGTACGATTCAGGGGGGGGTTGAGGACCAATAAAAAACTATGAGCCGTTTCTGTGGTCATTTTTTTTTGTGTCTAGACAAAGCTAGATTGACTGGTCTAGATTAACTGGACTACAGTGTGTGGTCCGGTAGATCTCGTCATCAGATGCTGTGGGATGACAGATGTGGGAAGCTTCGCATAAGAGCGCACGCGCGGACACAGTGAAGTTTCTTCAGGGTCCCCTGGAAAAAAAAAATTAAAAAAAAAAAAAAAAAACACGTCCGGTGATGACGTGAACGTGCCTAGGTGAGCGGAGGTGTTGTTGCATAGATCGGTAAAGTTTGTTTTGTTGGTATTTACACAGTTACATGCGGTTTCTAAAACTAACTTGAATGATTTGCGGAAACGTCTTGGAATATGGCTTCGTCGTCGCTACAAGAACATTTATGTTGCCCTGTGTGCATTGACATCTTCAAGGATCCCGTAGTTCTGTCCTGCACTCACAGCATCTGTAAAGTCTGCCTAGCGCAGTGCTGGGCAACTAGGCCTAAACCAACCAGAGAATGTCCAGTCTGCAGGACGATATCGCCAATAGAAAATCCACCTGTCAACCTTGTGCTGAGAAACTTGTGTGAGAAGTTTCTTCAGGAGAGAAGACAGGGACGAGCACAGTGCAATGTTCATAAAGAACGTCTCAAACTGTTTTGTCATGATGATCAGCAACTTGTTTGCATGGTGTGTTTTTTCTCCAAACGCCACAAGAATCACCGATTCAGTCCGATTGATGAAGCAGTTTCAGAGAAAAGGGTAAGTCCGTAAATATTTACATTAACGCATTCATTAACATTACATTTAATCAAGCTAAATATGCTTGGTTACAGTCTGTGATATGTATCTGCATTAGGTAGGCTAATTGAGAAGAGTGAAATTGAAGCGCTAGCGTAATTAGCACTTATAACGTTAATTCTCACCAGCAGGCTATAGCAGAAGTTTTGAGCAGGAGTGACCATAGACTGTAGCCTATGGGGGTGACATCCCGTTTTAAATAAGTAACGTGATAGCCAAACTTCATTGGCAGTTTCAATATATTTCACACTTGAAGATGTTGGTAATAATGCTATCAGGGATGAAAAGCCTTAACAAGCTATGAACAACATGGCCCCTTATTCACAGGCCCCCAGCGGAGAAGTATTTTTCGGACACCGGATTTTAATACACTACAAACAAGTAACCGTAAATCTGAAGTTGTGAATATTTATTTTGCATGTGTATGTTAAAGTCATAAATGCGCAACAGTGAATTTGTAGTATTTTTTCTACCATTCAGTGCAGTTGTTTCAAAACACATTTGCACACTAGCACATTAGCATTTGCATATTAGCATTATCGTAATTTGTGTTCGTGACTCATGTGTAGGCCTACAATATTAAGTTAACAGATCTGGGGGTTCTCCCCGAATTTATTGAAACTGCAATTTGATATGAGCTTTTGATTTTGCATCAAAACTTAATATTGCTTTGCCACAGTTTTAAGGTGCCTGCAGGGCAGATAGGGTTGGATTTTGATGGTGATGGAGTGTTGGAGAGTTTTGGTGATGGATATCAGGATGTCAGAACTGATGCTGTTGTTGGTGATTTGACTCTATCCTTGCGGAGGGTTTATTCTAGGACTAAATAGGTGCGGGGGGGGGGGGTGAAGGTGATGCGTAGAATCATTGAAAACATATATTAATATTGGTAATGGTGATTTTGATGACTGATTCTGCCTGCAGTAGTGAATAATGTTAGATTAGTCCGGTAGATTGAGTATTCAGAAATATTAGATAATGTTAACAGAATGGAGTTAGTCTTTTAGCATAAATTTGTACAAATTGGTAAATTAGCTTATAACATTCCATATATCTTACGCACATACTCTCTCTCTCACACACACTCTCTCTCTCTCTCTGATCTCTCCTTGTTTCAGAGGGATATCACAGAGCATTTGGAATATTTAAAAGAGAATCTGACGTGGTGTGAAGAAGCAAAGATCATCTGTGAAGAAATGGCTACATACCTTAAGGTTGGAGTTAAGATTCTTGTTAAAGGAACAGTCCACCTCTTTATGAAAATTGGTTATTCACCTCCTTACCTTGAGTATGTGGGTTAAAGCATTTTGGTCTCAGTCCTTGTGTTTTCCTAGTACAGTGGAATCCGCTTATAGTGGTCACGGATATACCCAGATAGCAATAGGCCAGTGGCCCACTGGCGGCCCACCAGTGGCAGAGTTGGCGGTCCAACGGCGGTAACCACCAGTGGCCCGCTGGAGTTTTGCTCATCGGTTCTCTAGCGGTCCGCCGGCGGCTCAGAAGCGGCTGCAGATAAAGGGCCACCGTTTGCCGCTTACCACCCACCAGCTTCTAATTGGCCTTATTTATGGCCATAATAATTCAAATGATGTTCTAAAATTGTAATTTAATACATTACAACACTATTTCTATTTGCCCTCAATCAGAACAATTTACAATTATTTACAGGGCTTACCAAAGTGACCAAGTTTACCAAGATGAAGACATGTGCCTGCTGATGAGAAATCTATAGATGTATTCTGTAATTTAATAATCCAATATAAAACATACATCCTCAGCCACTATCACACAGACTCACCACAGTATTAGGTTCAATACATTTTGTTTATTTACTTCACATGCTAGTTTACATGCTTTATTTCTTTTACATGCTTAAAAAAATTATTATTATTTTTAATGATTCTATGAATGTTGAATAAATTGTAAATAAAAGATATTAAAGTAAATAAAGTCAAAATATGAAAGTAAATAATGTGGTGCAATGAAATGATAGGAAATGTCAGTATAAATGTGCTGAAACAAAGCAAAAATGTAGTGTAAATTAGTTTGGTGGAAAACGCCAAACAAAAGCCATAGTGTCTACAAACAAACATCCCCATCCCCATTCACCACCCTTTTCTGCCTTTCTTTTCTCCCTCCCTCTCTGTCTGCCGCCCCTTTAAATATGATGACACCTCCTTCTGCAACTCCTCCTCTGTTGCTGCATGAATAACTCTCCTAACAGCTCCTGTAGTAAAACAAAAGAGTAAGTGAGATGTTGTAAATGGATGGATATACAGTATAAACTTCACTTCCCATAATGCCATGCATTTAGGAAGGGGGCTATATAAGGTAGAGCTTCTGTACACTCTTCTGTACCGCAAGGATACACAGAAAGCCTACATGTATTATTAGGATGCAGTAGGTTAATAAAGTTCAGTTTTAATGTTCAGCACTTCCATGTCCACCTCCCATCAATGTGTATGCGTGCCCTCACTCAGACACAACATTTTTGCCAGGGGTTGTATACTTGAATACATTCACAATTCAAAAACACTTACTGTGCAACACGCTCTTCAGGTGTAAATTCCTAAAAGCCACCTTTCCCGCTGCACCAGTCCAGTTAATTTGGAGCGCCAGGGACCTCCTAAAAGCCCGGCCCAGCATCCGCTTCACAGCATCTTTTGTGGTTTTCCCTCCCAATATAGCAAGTA
>JAODXP020009572.1:0-15024 GCA_027497455.2 Sardinella longiceps | reverse complement strand
TATTGAGATGCCTAGATTATACTAATGGGTATATCTTTACAATGGATTTCTTTTTGAAAATGATATGTTTTAATTTTGACAACAAATAAAATCTGAAATAATGAATAATGACTACAAAGTTGGTAAATTATGCTAACAGCAAAATCCATATTTCATAGGAATGAACATGAATTACTGTTATATAGGCCTATTAGGCTACTCATTCTTTTTGGTTTGCTGACTGACTGACTTGACTTCATGATTTTGTAGAGCTTAGCCGCAAAGATGAGGTAACAGAGGAGGAGCCATCAGCAGATAGGCCTATGTCATCAGGCATGGACATTGGTAGGCTAACTTACTTAGAGTAACCAACTTTATGTTTAAGAAGAAACACTTTTGTAATAGTCAAATGCGTCAGGAGTATTAGGAGTAATAGGGTTTAGGGTTTTGGTTTATTTAATTTTACAATAATTAATAGGCTAGGATCATTCTGTGCCAACTCACCCAGTTTTCAGAAATTTTCCCAGTTCATGTCATGGTTGAAATTGTAAAAAAAAAAAAAAAAAAGAGAGAAACTGGTTTGCCTAAAAAAGGGGGTTTTGCCCCCTAGGTATAATAATGGCATTATAACATTCTGTTGAACATATTTTCATCAAATCAACTTGAAAAATTGCCTGTTTTTAAGAATGCAAACAATGTTTTTATGTTCCTTATTAAACTATAGGACATGGGATAGGCTAGTTCAATAATTAGTAAATTAAAGTATAAAACTGGACTATACGGTACATTTCATGACATGAAATGGGAGGCCATAGGTGAGCTGGCGTGGATTGACCCTATACTGTTTTCACACTTCAATTTGATGTCATAATTTGTAGAGGTTAGGAGAGATGAGGGACAGACTGAGGAGTCATCAGCAGCAACCGTGTCTGAAACAGGAATTGTAACTGGTTTTTTTTATTTAAACTGTGTTATAGGAATTTAAGCAAAGATGGACAGTACATTCTGATTCTGACAATACATATTAAAAATATTATTTGAAGCAATTAACAAAGCTTGAAAAGCACAATTATGGTCACACACAAATTCCAGTTGTGTTCAAAGAGGACTGTCAAGTCAGTTTGTAGGCTAGTGTGTTATAGGTTATGTCCTCTTGTCCTTTTGCATCACAGATGACTCAAGAAGGAGAGACATGGAGATAGTTGAGGCCAGCAGTGTGGATGATTTAGGAACTGTTGAAACAGGGCCTGAGAGACCAAAACTCAAGAACTACCCATTTACAAGCTTCGGATTGCAGAGAAGATCATTCCAACAAAAATGGTTTGACACTTTTGAGTGGTTGGAGTATTCTGTCGATCGAAATGCTGCGTTCTGCTATGCCTGCAGGCTCTTTGGAAAAGGACTGCGGGAAGGAAGAGATATTGTCACCAGCGCAGTAGGGTTTTCCAACTGGAAAAGAGCTTTAGAAAGCTTTAGGGAACATGACACAAGTGCAAGGCACAAAGCCTCTATGCTTGCATGGAAAGGTTTCAAAGACAGTGTGTCACAGGGCAGTATCATAGAGAAAATGAATGTTGCCCATATTGACCAAATCAGTGAGCGCAGAGAGTACCTCCGTCGCCTTGTGGGTGCCACAAGATGGTTAGGAAAACAGGGCATACCATTCCGAGGACATGACGAAACAGAGCAGTCAGACAATAAAGGAAATTTCCTAGAGCTCCTGATGTTTCTAGAGGAATTTGACCCCTTTCTGCAAAGCTATAGTGCTCCCTCTCATTCAACTTACCTTTCTCCTGTCTCACAGAATGAAATGATTAAATGCTGCGCTGATGAAGTCACTGCTGAGATAGTTAATGAAATGAAACAGTCCAAGATGTATGCATTAATGGCAGATGAGGCTCGTGATGGAAATTTTGAGCAGCTGGCCGTATGTGTGCGGTATGTGGCATCTGACAATAATGTTAAGAGCGGTTCCTTCAGTTTTCAAGCCTTGACTCTTTTGACGCAGCTTCGATCACAGGCACCATTGAACAGGTGCTTGAATCCAATGGACTGCAAGACCTAAGATGTGTTGCCCAGGCATATGATGGAGCTGCAGTAATGAGCGGTCCAGTTGGGGGAGTCCAGGCTCTTTTTCGCCAAAAGCATCCAGAAGCAGCTTACGTCCACTGCTACGCCCATGAACTTAATCTAGTGCTTTGCCACACATGCAGGGCTGTGCCAGAAGCCAGTGATTTCTTTGAAACGCTGGAGAGTCTATATTCTTTCTTCAGTGTTTCTCTGGTGAATCATAAGGCTCTCACAAACATGCAAAAGCTCCTGGGTTTGGAGGAGAGTGAGCTTGTTCAGCTGTCCAAGACTCGATGGGCATGCCAACTCAAGTCAGTTACTGCAGTTTTGGCCAATTTGACTGCATTGTTAAAGTGCTTTGGAGAATCAACAAATCCCACAGCAGTTGGACTGCTCTCCAACCTTTCAAAGCTTTCTAGCCTTTTCATGCTAGTAATGTTTAAACATCTGTTGTCCACTACAGAGGGGCTCCACAAGTACCTACAGAAAACCAGCATAGACCTAGCCCAAGCAACCCACTACAAAGACGCTGTCCTTGCAACTCTGGAATCAATGCGAACAGATGAAACAGCAGAGGAGTTATTCAGGCAGGCCAAAGAAATTCTTGAGACCAATCATCTGTCAGACACCTCAACCTCTTCACTAAGACGCAAGCAAAGGCGGCTGGACGACTATGTGGTTGAGTCCACGACAGGCTCAAGAAATCAAGCAAGCTCTGTGGATGACCTGAGACGTCACATATTCTTTCCCTGCCTTGATCGTATGCTCAGCGAATTGAAAAAGAGATTTTGTGGTGTGGGTGAGGACCTGATGAAGGGCATCCAAGCTTGCCACCCTGAAGCGGAAGACTTTTTGTGTGAGGAATCGTTGGCACTCATAAGTAAACATTACAAGATTAGTATCAACAAGGAGGAGATCGCTGTAGCTCGACAGTTTCTTATGAGAAAAAGAGAACAGGGGGCAATATCGGATATCGGAAGTGTGTATAAGTTGCTTGATGCCGACATGTTCCCAAGTCTAAGATCCATTTTACAGGCAGCCTTAACAATACCGGTGAGCAGCTGCAGCTGTGAGCGGGCATTTAGTGTTTTGCGCAGGATCCACACATGGTTGAGGAAAACGACAACTGAGCAAAGGCTCAAAAGCCTGGCCGTAATGGCTATAGAACGAGGAGCGGTTCGCGTCACAGATCACAACCATGTTATTGACCGCTTCGCAACACTTAAATCAAGAAGATACACTTTAATGATTCCATCCTCTAGTAAACCAACCATCTAAGAGAGAAGTTTAGTGATGAGGAGGAGAAGTGGAGTGATGAGGAGGAGGAGAGAAGTGGAGTGATGAGGAGAAGAGAAGAGGAGTGATGAGGAGAAGAGAAGTGGAGTGATGAGGAGAGAAGTGGAGTGAGGAGGAGAAGAGAAGAGGAGTGAGGAGGAGAAGTGGAGTGAGGAGGAGAAGTGGAGTGATGAGGAGAAGGAGAGAAGAGGAGTTATGATGAAGAGAGGAGTGGAGTGATGAGGAGGAGGAGAGAAGAGGAGTTATGATGAAGAGAGGAGTGGAGTGATGAGGAGGAGGAGAGAAAAGGAGTGATGATGAAGAGAGGAGTGGAGTGATGAGGAGGAGAAGTAAAGTGATTGGAAAGGCAAAAGCAAGTGATGAGAAAAAAGAAAAGCAAGTTATGAGAAGGACAAAAGCAAGTGATGAGAAAAAGAAAAGCAAGTGATGAGAAGGAGAAGAGAGAAGTGGAGTGAGGAGGAGGAGAAAAGAAGAGAAGTGATGAAGAGAGGAGTGGAGTGATGAGGAGAAGTAAAGTGATTAGAAAGGCAAAAGCAAGTGATGAGAAGAAGAAAAGCAAGTTATGAGAAGGACAAAAGCAAGTGATGAGAAGGACAAAAGCAAGTGATGAGAAGGAGAAGAGAGGAGTGGAGTGAGGAGGAGGAGAGAAGTGGAGTTATGATGAAGAGAGGAGTGGAGTGATGAGGAGGAGGAGAGAAGAGGAGTGATGAAGAGAGGAGTGGAGTGATGAGGAGGTGAAGTAAAGTGATTGGAAAGGCAAAAGCAAGTGATGAGAAAAAGAAAAGCAAGTGATGAGAAGGAGAAGAGAGAAGCGGAGTGAGGAGGAGGAGAGAAGTGGAGTTATGATGAAGAGAGGAGTGGAGTGAGGAGGAGAAGACGAGTGATGATGAAGAGAAGTGGAGTGATGATGAGGAGGAGAAAAAAGGAGTGATGATGAAGAGAGGAGTGGAGTGATGAGGAGGAGAAGTAAAGTGATTGGAAAGGCAAAAGCAAGTGATGAGAAGAAGAAAAGCAAGTGATGAGAAGGAGAACAGAGGACTGGAGTGAGGAGAAGAGAAGTGGAGTGATAATGAAGAAAAAGAGAAGTGGAGCGGTGAGGAGAAGTAAAGTGACTGGAAAGGCAAAAGCAAGTGATGACAGAGCAGACAGAAATAGACTGACACAGAACAGACAGCTGGAGATACCAGAGGGAGACAACTAGCAACTGATGACCCATAGGGAAATGATGAGGCCACAGAAAATGATAGCAAGAGGTGAATATGAGGTGTTTTTTTATCTCTTTTATCTCTCTCTCTACTCTCTCTCTCTCTCTCTCTCTCTCTCTCTCTCTCTCTCTCTCTCTCTCTCTCTCTGTCTTTGTGTAATTCAGTTTTAACATCAAACAATTTACTGTCTTTATGTAGCAAATCAAGTCAAGTGATGGTGGGAGAAGGAAGATCAACAGAGAGATCAACTGGAGAACGTAGATGAAGAGCAATTGTTTGACAACAGTAACACATTATATACATTGATACATAACACTGCTTAAACATAGAAATTGGAAAACTTACAATTATATAATAAATAATT
Organism: Sardinella longiceps; assembly: GCA_027497455.2. Classification (NCBI taxonomy): domain Eukaryota; kingdom Metazoa; phylum Chordata; class Actinopteri; order Clupeiformes; family Clupeidae; genus Sardinella; species Sardinella longiceps. The sequence goes on along the minus strand of JAODXP020009572.1, from coordinate 10,110 downwards.
TGGGTGATACAATGTAGTCTGTTGCCTACTTTTAAGAACAATTAAGGGCAAACAAGGGCTCTTGTGCTTGATCACAGGACAGATTCTCTTCATATGGATTTTTACCATAAAAATCAACCTCATTTGAACACAATTAATCATTGGTGTATTACAGTTTTTTCTCTATGGGTTTGGCTCAATTCCTGAAACAGAAATTACATTCTCAAAATTCTAATACACCCTGGGGCTGAGCCCAGGTTGTCCTTAAAGTCTAGAAACGCCCCTGATTCACTCTGGTCCTCTCCTTTAAGGAGCTCATTTATTTACCATTCTGACTACCTATCCATGCATTGTGTAGCCTACAGTATGTGACCTTTTTGCAGTTTTTGTAACATTTAAACTTATTTCTCAACGTCCTGTAATGCACCTCATCTTTTGCACACACAGTGTTTCAGTGCTGAAAGTACACACGTTACACACATTTCGGAAGCACTCATACACTAGACGACAGCATTAAGGTTTCTGACTGATGTAATCTATGAATACCACTCAAATAGGCAGACTAAAGAAAGTTATACATTATATAATATTATGTATATTACATTATAAATAGGCCTAAACTCATCTAAGAAATAGGTAAGCAGCATCAATTTGAGATGGAAGTAAGCTTCTTGAAAAGAAGAATATAATGAATAGTGGAGGAGCTAAAAAAACATTGAAAAAGTCAAGAAACTTAGGCCATCTCTCCCTGAAGGAGGGGACCTCAAGAGAAGACAAGAAAAAATATTGTTGAAATAGCTTATAAAGAATATAGTTGACCCTACAAAACCCTTGATAAAGAAAATGATAGGCCCTAAATCATATTTTGAAGAATAAGAGTACTGATAAATGTGATTGATGCCCTATCAATATACAGTACATTTTAGCCTAATATCCTTTAGACTCTGCATTAAAAAAAAATCCTGTAGGAAGCACTGTGGCTATAGTCTATGTAACAGATACCAACAGTCTAAAAGACTTGTAAACAGGCTTCTGTGTCTTCTTCCTTAAATGAATGTTAATTTTCTACCAAGTCATAAGCCTATAGTTAATTTAATACAGTAAATTTTGACACAGATTTTTTGTCTTGTAGGTAATGTGTTTATTGGCGACTACGCAAATACACAGTCATGGAAATGTGTAGATAAAAATGTGTATGAACCATGTGAGTTGGAATATAGCCTATACCAAAGTGACATGGACGCAAAAACGTAGCGCATTTCCAAAAAGCAACTGCAGTTCATCTTAATTACAGCTGTAGGCATGCAGGATAATACAGACCTGCAGCTGGTGTGCAAATGATTGTAGTGAAAGTGTCAAGTGCATGACTCTGAACTTGTGATGCACAGGATAGGTTTGAGCACCTGTAACAGAGGACTTGTGAACCAGTAGCCCCTGTTCTGCGTTTACAATGGTAGATAAAATATATACCACTACAAATTCACTGTTACGCATTTTCGACTTTAGCATACACATGCAAAATAAATATTCACAACTTCAGATTTACTGTTACGTGTTTATGACTTTGGTACATGCATTTGGAATTTGCATTTGCATGCACTAAAGACTTTTGACCTAAAAATACTTTCATATTGATGGCCTGAAACTTAATGTACCAGAGGTGTTCTATCAGGTTCAAGTTATGCCATGCACCTGTCTCAATTCCTTCATCCACCAGTACTGCCTGCAGTATACTTTTGCCACGAGGATGGGTATTATCATGCATCAGGAGGAACCCTGGGCCTAAAGTACCAGCGTAGGGTCTGAGAATGGGTTCAAGGATGTCATCCCAATACATAATGGCTGTCAGACTGCCTTTTACTAGCTGTCAGACTGCCCTTTTTCTCTCTTGTCTGTTCATCGTAATACACCTGTTTGTTTTAATGTCGATTTTGCGATTAAAAAAAAAAAAAATTAAATTAAATCTTTACCACTCCATGTGGAGTATTGAGCAGTGCCCATTTCCATATCCCATGTAGGCCACATGGCTGTATGACTACAGTGGGGAGGTTAGTCCATCTAGATATGCGAGCACCAGGCTTGAGGCAGTAGGTACCAGCAAGAGACTGGGATCTGTGTACAACCTGGAAGGGCGTTAGTGGTTTCTGTGACTCTTCTGCACGTGTGTGTGTGTGTGTACAAGGGATGCCATTTTCTTACTGAGGCTCTAAAATATGGGCTAATAACTCTCTCATTGTGCCTGATGCAAACATTTAGAGCACCAGTTTTCAACCAGATATAACTGCAATTACTAATGTGAAAACAAAGCGCATTATATTTTATTTTAGACATCATAGCAGACCACATGAGAAATATGAAAGGAACACAGTTTGGCCATCCCTGCTATAGACCCTACAGGCACATATGCATGTTTAGAGCCATATTGCATTGTTTGTAACTATTTACACACATGTTCATGTTTTGATCGCAGTATTTAAGAAATTACACAGCTGAAAGAAATGATTACAGATGCAATATTTAAAGACACATTTGCAAGCATCACAGTTTAGGTCTTCTCAGTTTAAAGTGAAGTGAATTTTAAAACTGCGTTCTTTATGTATTTTTTTTTTTAACTTAATGAATTCTAAACCTGCCTTTTGGAATGACCAACAGACTCATTTAGACTACAGCAAAATAATAATAATAATAATAATAATAATAATAATAATAATAATAATAAATGAATAGATTAATAATTAATAAATTAAATGTACACAGAGATATAGGATAAATTCATAATCTTACACTCGCCAGTGAACTCAGAGCACATTTGTCAGTGAAGAGTCTGTTCTGCATATTCTAAATGTGACAATTAATTTTATACTTTTTTGAAACCAAGGGTAGAACAAAGCGTAAATTATGGGGTTGATAGTAGAGTTAAGAAAAAATACTGTCATCATGGTATTCACTACAAGGTCTGGCTGGGCCAATGATTCAATCAGTAATGAACAAATGAAATAGGGTATTAAACACATCAAAAACACTGATACAAGAATTCCAAGGACTTTGGCCGCTTTTCTCTCCAATCTCATTGAGTCTCCATTATTCTGGACATCCAGTTGTTTTCTGTCCTTTAGTGCAGCTCTGATTACAACAGCATGCCGCCTTGCAATGAAGAAGACTTTTACATACAGAATTATAATAATGGCACATGGTAAAATAAAAACCAAGACAATATCAACAAAAGACCATACTAGATCCACAAAGAAGAGGCACCTGTCTGGGCATTTGCTCTGTAGGTTTCCATTAAAATAAAGAAGTACACAGTTGTAAAACAGTGACACAATCCAATTAAGTATTGTTGTAATAGTAGCCAAAGACAGGGTTACCTTTTTGGGGTAGAGGAAAGGATTGCTAAGGGCAAAGTAACGGTCAACAGCAATGAAAGAAATATTATATATAGAAACTGAAGTTAACTGGAATTTGATGACATTATACAGGGAACAAAAGGTAGATTTAAAGACTGAACATGATTCAATCAAAAGCATTGAATGTACAGGGATTACAAATAAACCTACAAGACAGTCAGAAATGGCCAGTGAGACAATAAGGATATTTGTTGGTGTGTGGAGTTGCTTGAAATGATACACAGCAATTATAACCAAAAGGTTCCCAAACACAGTAAATATTGCCACCACAGCAGTAAATACATACAGTAACACATAAACCACCCCTGAAGAGTACACTTGTGAACAGGATGAGTTGGTTGGTTTCAGGCAATCGCCTGTGTTGTTGAATTCAAAAGGAGTCATTGATCCTTAAACTGTACTTTTGTGTCAAAGAATAATTGAGAAGAGGAGGGCTTCACTCCTTTCTACCCACAGATAATCTCTGAAATGTTGAAGTTACTGTAATGACGTGAATATTAATAGAGATTGTCATGTGACAAGCCAAAGGCCGCCAGTGTGGAGGGGTGGGCCTCAGGCCAGTACAAGGTGGCCTCTACTCCTGATTAGTTTTAGACTACACATTAGTTTTAGAAACACAATGCAGGTAATAATGTTGCGTTACGTTTGCACCAAAAGCGAAAGTAGTAATTAATTTTATTTTTTTCATGGAATTGAATGATGAATGAGTGTCCACAATAACAAAAACACTTTTGTAGGCATCTACCAAATTTGATTATTTCATAACGAACCTACAGCAGCCTGTGGCGTCAACAATGGATGTCAATGGACGGCTCCAACAAAATAGAATTCGTTTGAAATTCACAATTGATGGCGGAAGAGTTTGTTGGATAAATTTTTATATCCTGATAATTATGAAGACGGTTCGAACTGATCACGGTAAAAGAACATTTAATACAGTGTGCACACCGGGAGATCAGCTAAGCTCGCTTGCTCAGACTGACTCCCAGATCCACAGCTCACACAAACTTTTAAAGTCACACTCTACCAGCCCCCCAGACCCAGACCATTTGTATGTAAAACACTTTGCAAATCATGTTGATTGATCAAAACACAGCTGTCCTCAGAACAACTAAAAGACTAACAAAAAGGTGTCTGACCAAAGCATGGCCTTACAGTGGAAAATTACAATGGGGAACTTGAAACCTTGATTAAATTACAATAAAGGAAACTTGAAACTTGATTTTTCATACAACATTCCCTCCTCTGAAAACTTAATGTTTTCAATCATTCGACAAATTAATTTCATTTAGGAAATACACAACTTTCTTCTGAAGATAGCATTACAATTTTCAAGCTCTTATGGATAATACATAAACCTGTTAGTACAATTTTTTGTGGTGAAATATATGTGTCTGAGAATTTGCTCTTTATTTGGTAAGACATTTCTTGTGTCACCTCTGGTCCACCAAAAACAATTGTCCTGAAATTCACTGTTAAAAGGAACTAAACCATTAATATGGCGTGGATTGTCATTGTGCCTAAATCTTGTCTTCGATGCAACAATTGCATCAAAATGTCTTTTCATGGAACTTCATATCCAGATGTCTTCACGCACTTTTGCGCATCTTCCTCTTCATAATGTCTTTCCATGGAACTTCATATCCAGATGTCAGATGTCTTCACGCAGTTTTGCGCAACTTCCCTTTCATCTTGGGTGTTTAGATGGGTTGTGGATCAGTGCCTGTCCTTCTTCAATTCCATGGCATGGCCTCCTTCTCCTATGGCCTCCATTTCTCCATTCCTCCACTCGTCCCATACTCCTTTAGTGCCGTCATCATTCTCCATGACGTTTCAATGAGCCATCCAGTTAGTTTATTTGGTAAATTTGCATTATTACCTGTGAAAGACAGGAAAAAACAGAGCAGTATCAATTCTTCGAATACAACTTATGGTCACATTGTTACATTTTGTTAATTTAGACTGATAATGGAGAGTATTTGCACTATGATGAGACCATGAGTGATAATTGTCGATCAACGGCTTTGATCATTGGCTTGGCTGAAATCATTGCATTTGCACAACACAATCTACATTACACAATGGGAAACACAATCTTTTAATCATTGTTTCTGTGTAATGTCATTTACCAACATATCTTGCTTTAAAAAAAACTTTCGTTTCTCTTCACAGTTCTGTGTGCCAATTTGTGATAAATGTGTCTGCCTGAATCAGAATTGATTATTTCTTTTCTTGCCAACTTTCATTCTGATATTACTTTTGTGTCAAATTTGTTTTCTTTACCAAATTTCTTTTTTATTCATTACTTTCTGATGCCACATTTGTTATAATTCTTGTTTCAAATTAACCAATACACATACCAAATACGCATTTTATTCACTGATACCCCAATTAACCAATATGCGCACCAAAATACGCATAACCACTACGCAATTTATTTACTGATACTGATACCCCCTTGCGAATAATTAACTTACTATCAGTAAAGTTATTTGTTCACATAATAACATCTCCATTATCAGCACGTAGAATGTAACACTACTTGAAGTGCATGGGCGCTACTCCTGCACCCCAAATTGTTAGGTCTTTATTCCCAGTAGTTAGAATGTAACACTACATGAAATGCATGGACGCTACTCCTGCATCTCAAATTATGTCACAAACTTGTTTATATGGGATAGTTATTTTATGAGTTCAACTAAACAACGGGTTTCAAAATGCTTTTCTGCCCTACACAACGCCTGAGCGGGCCCTCTCAGACATTATACAGAGGCAGATGCATCAGAAATGTTGAGTAGCGGAAGTCATTTCATACATGTATCATATAAATATTACATATAACAGTCACATGCAACACACAAAAACTTGGAAGTGATTTGTACTCCATGCTGTTAGTAGGATGATTTCAAAACATATCAGAGTTACTTATTGTTATAGATTTCATGCAGTAAAAATACATTTCATGCTAATAAATTCAGATTCAGTCAAACGTCATGTCAGTCAGTCGATATGTAGGTTTTACACATCTGTGATAGCTAGAGCTCAGTCTTTTAAACCTTAGATGTGTTAATGAGATGCGTCAAAACCTTCCCTGTCCAAAAGAACTTTTGCTACATGTTCTTTCATTGCATCTTTCTCACTCAGTATAGTAGGCAGCTGTATGTTAGGTTGGTTTTATCCTTACAAAACCATGTAACAAAACTATGTGTCTTCTGAATTCAGTGTAGATGTTACATGTAATTTTGCAGCAGCGCCATTCATTTCATTTATTTGCAGCAGTTCCATTCATTCACACTCCAATCTCAGTCATTCCCACCATATACACTAAATTCACACTGAAAACTTTCTCACACCACATTTACCACATGCGGAGACAACTCGGCATGGTTAGTCCTTTGACCTGGGTTACAAAGGCAAAACCCACACTTCACATGCTAATGAATTAGCATGGGCAACAACTTCTAAATACTTGCGGCCAGCTGTTCCACAAGCATTTATTTTTCTGTAGGCACAGTTACTTAACATTGTTAATTGTGTCGACTTTGGATTAATCAATAATCAAATAAATATTCCGGAATTGTTTTTTAGAGAGTTTGTCGCAATACAGTTTTTCATCCAGGCGTTCTATTCTTTTGGGTTGGTACAGTCAATGGTTGGTACTAAAATAGGCTACTACCAATAATCTACTAGCCCCGTGCCAATGGCAATGCAATGTACTAATGAATGTATGAACCAACCCATTCTTTTGGGGGAAAAACATGGAATCAGAGTGAAAATTATTTCATGCACTTTTCATATCTGCCCTTTAACGGCTCAGACACAGTCTGTAACGATGTGATCTACACCCTTGTACTGTTAAAACCCTTTTACACCTGGCAAAACTTCGCTTTCCCCTGGCAAAACCACCCTACTTTCCTTGTGATTTTTTTTTTTTTTTTTTTTTTTTTAAAACATGCCTGATATCAAAATAAAACCACAATGAATAAAAAACAAAACCAAAATAAAATACTCCATTTGCAGACTGAGAGTATGAGTTTGGGCTGTGTTGTCACATGTGCTGAGGGTGAGAAGTTCTTGCATTTGTTCTTTGCATTTGGGCGGTGATGATTTGCATTACTCCTTTGATATGCTGAGGACAGTTCACATTGCTTCTTTGATATGCTGTAAACACTGGCGCATTCCAATGCCTTTGTTTTCAATCAAACCAGTGGTAATTGTCCTTGTAGCCTTGCAAATATTCTCCTGTGCTTCTTCCCAGCCCCTTCACCTTATGACACCTTTCTTATCTAACCCCTGTTGCTCACACTCAGCCATGCTTCCTCCCTCCTCTTCATCTGCATTTCAACAGACAACCTTGGATGCGTTCTGGAACTCATCTGCTGATGCATTGTGGAGTTCATCTGCTGATTTGCAGTCCTATTTTATTGCATTGTTAGGTTTATATTTTTCGTGTAGGGAAACCAGTACTCCAAATCATTGCAATCAATTAGTCTCTTACTCCACAGCATATTCTTTGATTCAGATCTTGACATACTGATGAATACACGTGTGACTCTGCTTGCTTCTCTCAATGGTATTTCGTTGGGGGATGTGATGTCTGACGGCAATTGTTCTCAGGGGGTGGGACAGTGACTTGTGAGAGGTGACATATGACAGTCTTTCAAACTTCCATCCTCAATTGAGCCCATGTTTTCTTTCTCTCTCTCTGCATGGAGTTTTTTTTTTTTTTTTAAGGAAAAAACAAAACAATAGCCTTCAATTCTGCCCCACATGCTCAACATTCTTTTAAATTCACTGTCCCTACTTAACTTTGCCCTTCTATGCTCAAATTTTCTTTACAAGGAAAAATATATCCCTGACCATTTTGTCCTTCACACTTAGTCTTTCATTTATTCATACACACACATAACCCTATGTAACCATCATGCATTTCTCAAACATTCTATGTTGTCAATCTCCTATTAGCTATAGGCTCTCTATCCATTCCCGCTATGCACAGTACTTATACTATTCTCATAACTCCATGGTCCCCTTATGTTTTTATTATCAATTACCTGACGCATATTCCACCAGAAAATGAATATGAGCATTGCGGCAGACTCAGTAAAAACTTTTTGACGTCTTTGAGACAAACAAACACACACACACACACACGACACTCCTTTGTCTTTTCACACACCCACACAGCTTCTCAAAGCTGAGGACACAGACACACAATGACCAGAACAGTGTGAGATCGACAGCTCAACACCTTCCCCTCACACACACACAGGCAGCTTCTCATTGCTGGGTCACAGACACATACACACACACACTCTTGCTGCAGCTTAATCACACTCACGCAAGGTATGACCTTGCTATAGCCAATCACTCTGGCCTGTTAAACAAATGACTCGCCAATTATTCTGGCGGCACTTATCAAACAATACTTAGGCCTATTTATAATACGCGTACCGTCCACTCTCTATAGAATAAGACTTGGCCCACCCACGGGTCACTAGCCCGCGAGCGCCAACTGGCCCACCCACGAGTCATCGCACGTGAGCGCCACTGGCCCACTTACGAGACGCCACTACGTAAGCTCCAGAACTCCACGCTGAAACATACACGTTTCCCCACGCGGCTTCCACAATAAACCATTAATTACTATTAATCAACGCATTTATTGTGGGCATCCACTGTATTCTGCTGGTTACTATAAACCACCGCCTACAGCAGGACCCCACTGTACCCAGGTAATACCATGAATAGTACGTACCCGTACAGTAAACTTGCATGCAACCAGACTCATCTCTAAAACAGGTTAACAAACAAAAACCAGCAACATTTTTCCTTCAAGCAATATCTATTTCAAGACGAGAATCAGATTAATCAAGTAATTAAACTGTCCATTATTAGTTTACGCCTTGACATATGAAAATACTTTTCAAAAAAACTTGCGTGTCTTGTTAATCACGCCCACTTACGAAATAGCCTAAACCGCCATAAGGAAACACACTTATGCGGGACCTCTGCCTGAGGAAACACCAATCAGACAGGCATCTATCGGAGGGATAGGATTTTACCAAAACTTCCTCTATTCTTCTAAGAATAGGGTACAGGCCTTTTTCTGAATTATAGCACAAGAGTTACATGTGAAAATTCAGTGTTCTTACCAGATTCAGTCGACCTCTCCACATCTGCTCCGGCGTCTGTGTCTGTTCTGCAGGGGATCCGACGTCGTCAGGTGCAGGTGCCGTTAAATTGATTTTATGCGCGCTTTTGACCTTCTCCTGCAACTGGAAAAAATCAGTCTTCCTCGACGCCGTCTTCTCCTCCGCAGTACAGAAAACAAGAGCCGATCCCATCCTCGTCGCCAAATGTTGGATAAATTTTTATATCCTGATAATTATGGAAGACGGTTCGAACTGATCACGGTAAAAGAACATTTAATACAGTGTGCACACCGGGAGATCAGCTAAGCTCGCTTGCTCAGACTGACTCCCAGATCCACAGCTCACACAAACTTTTAAAGTCACACTCTACCAGCCCCCCAGACCCAGACCATTTGTATGTAAAACACTTTGCAAATCATGTTGATTGATCAAACACAGCTGTCCTCAGAACAACTAAAAGACTAACAAAAAGGTGTCTGACCAAAGCATGGCCTTACAGTGGAAAATTACAATGGGGAACTTGAAACCTTGATTAAATTACAATAAAGGAAACTTGAAACTTGATTTTT